>APFE030719979.1:92541-184168 GCA_000404065.3 Pinus taeda
TCTTAGCTTCTGTTAGCTTTTGTGAGGCTGACATTTTTTGCACTTGGTCTTGTAATTTTGATATATCATGTAGCATTTGTTCCTCTTCTTCATGAGTCATGCTAGAGCTTTCAGGTTCCTTACTAGGTGTTTGCATTTTCTTTCCTCGAAGCATCAGTTACCAATAATAATGCTCTACTAGCCCTTTGAATTCCTTCAAAATAAATTTTCAAACCAATCTTAAGAAAAAATTTAAAACAATCTACACACCTTGTTTTTTCTTTGTAGGAGCTCAATATTTCCTCTGATGTATCTCTGTACTTTCAGAACATCCAGTTCTGAAATTGTGACCTATGGTAGCCCTCTATGTCCTCTTTCTAATGCCACCAGCCTGACCCCAATTGGATTCTCCAATGAAGAGTTATGCCAAATCTCCCACAGTGACCTGATGATAGATCTTTTCAGAAGAGCGAACTTGTATGAAGTGCCACGTGTCACTATTTCGACCTATGGCTCTGAAATATATCTAGACGAAACTACAGTCTATCCTCTTTCCATACCTTTTTGTGAAATTTCAATTCGATGAGCAGAGAGAATGTTACGACGATTTTCCCCGGGTCACCTGTTTGGAATGTAATTCAGGAGTCTGCAAAAAGACCAAATTCTTCAGATCATATCTCCCCAAATACAGGGCAAAAAGCTCTGAAATTCTCACTCGACCTGCAGCGTGATGTCTTCTCAAATGGGTTTTTTTTAAAACTTCTGAAACATCGCAGAAAAAAAGTTATAGTGAGAATACCACGATGACCTATTTGGAGCAGCAAAACCCTAGAACTTGGCTTCGATACCAAATGCTATGAAACCAGCTCAAGAAAATATAGAAAAGATAGATCAACGCCTTAGAATTCAGCCTCTTCGAGGGGGAAACCTCCTTTACATTACATAAATGAACGATTCTTGGATGATTCAAATGACAAAACCTCTTTCTATATAGAGGAGTCTAAGGAGTCACAATATAACCCAGCCGACCTACAATAATAATACAAAGCCACAAAAATAACAATAGAGGGATTCTATGGGGCATAGTAATAACAATATGGGGGAAATAGAGGCACAACAATATTAATAAGGGGTACAACTACCATAGTAATGGGGTAATCACTACTATTATAGGGACCCAACAGAAAGACCTAGTTGAGATTGGAGCTCAAGGATAATGTACTATTAGTTGTAAAATCATCTAAATTAAATAGATGGTGTGTGCAATCATAAGAAGGCCTAAAATAAATCATTCCTTAATTCAAAAAACACTAATTTTAACCATTAAATTGCCTTTAGAAGTAGAAATGAAGGCACAAGTTTAATCATCGTTTTGGTGATCACGAGTTGGTGAGACCCATAAATAAGAAGCACAAGTTTGTGTGTGGAGCTTGTGAGAGAAAGGTGTGCCAAGAGAAGTTTGTGCACAGGTTGGCAGTGAGATAGTTAGAGATAGTGCAGAGGTTGCTCGGGATTGAATAAAGCATTGTAATATTCTCATATTTTTTTACTAATGCAATATTCAGATAGCAAGGGTTTATAGCCATGGATTTCCCCATAAAATCATTTTGTTATGTGTGATTGAATTCTTTCTCTTATATGCTTCGCGATTTCAACGATTGTTTATTATTTCTGTTGATGAGTAGAGTAGATTCAAGTAAATTGTTTTAGCATATTACATTCTTTAGTATGAATCTACAAGGAATTTCTACATGGTATCATAGCTAGATTTGTAGAAATTTCTACATGGTATCGGAGTTGAAATCACTATAGAAGAGGAGAATACAAGTTTTTCTTTTGCAGGAGAAATCAAGTTTGCAATATCATACTTAAGAGGCAACAATTTGTCATTCTATGGATTGAGACTTGAATATTCCCTTCAGGGTACTTCGAACTATATTTCTTGGAAGGACAGGATGGAGGTAGTGTTGGAAGACATCGGGCTTAAGGAATTCATAGACAAAGATATTCCTAAGATAGTTGATGCTCAGGATTTGACAGAGTGGAGAAAGTGTGTGGAAACGGTGAGAAGGATTATCCTAGAAGGAGTTTGAGATCATATTGTCTTGAACCTCCATGGTAAGGACACTCCATTTGCAATGTGGAAGGCCTTGACAAGCCTATTTCAAAACAACAGTGACCAAAGGAAGCTAGCACTGAAGGACACGCTTAGAAATATCAAGATGGAGAAGGCTGACATAATCCCGAAGTACATGACCAAGTTAACCCAATGTCATGATGAGCTTGGAAGTGTTGGTGTTATCGTTGCTGAAGACGATATGGCGAGCCTAACACTTCTAGGCTTTCACAAGAGATGGAACAACTACCAAGACTCAATTAATGGGAGGGAGAAGCTACCAGAGTGGGAGCAGTTGTGGTTCGACTTGGTGCAAGAAGAGATTCGGAAAAATACCATAGATGGGACCTCATCCAAAAAAGTGGAAGAGGAATTTGCATTAGTCATCCAAGAAAATAAAGCTAAGAGAAAGAAGTCCCAAGCCAAGGAGGGCATCAAGAAGAAGGATTTGTCAAACATCAAGTGTTTTCACTATCACAAGTTCAAGCACTATGCCACGAAATGCCCACAGAAGAAAGAAAGCAAGAAGGAGCCTGTAGTGGTAGCAACATGTGAAGCTCTAGCTTCACAATTTGAACTTGATTTCACTCTCATTGCATGCATGGAAAGCACTGTCATGGGAAGCATGCAATATCTCGATAATGGTGCCTCGTTTCATATGACGGGGAATATAGATCTCTTTAGTGACTTGGAGGAGAAAGACCTCAAGAAGAACATAGAGTTTGGAGATGATGTTAGGTATAGCGCGACCGACATCCATACTATTACTTTTTAGAGGGAGTCTAGCTCTCGTCTCAGACTCACAAATGTGATGTATGTTTCAGGACTAAAGAATACTTTTGTTTCTATCGCGATATTGTAAGACCGTGGCTACGATGTGATTTTTAGCAAAGGAAAGGTTTTCCTTAGACACATCGCCACGGGACAGGTGAAATAGATTGGTGTGCAAGTCAAGAACCTGTATTCACTTGAGGTACAAGATGCATGTAAAGCCTTGAGGAGCAAAGAAAAGGTTAGAGACTTGGTGATTGAGAGGGAACATGATTTACTCTCAAAATGGGGCCTCAGAAGCAGCCTCAGCAAGTTGTGGAGCAACCACAATTGGAGAAGCAGAGAGGAGACAGAGTGGAAACATCCACTCAAGAATAGACCTCCAGTAGGGGGGAATTTTGAGCTAACTAGGAAAAGGGAGCACATGCAATCATACTTCCAGGTGTGAGGTAGGGCGATATGAAACCTTAATCCAAGAGCTTTAGAAATTGGGTAGGGTCCATTAAGGCGTGTTTGTCTCATAGATCATTAAGTTGCTACAGGGTCCGACATTATTCAGTAGTAGGAGGATAAGTTTCAATCAAATACTAAGGAGTGCAGATTAGTGTTGGCAACAGAGTAGGAGGCTTAGTGGCAGAGTCAACAACAACATAACTTTTCCCAGTAGACAATTGTAGATACAGTTGATTCAATTTCTTTTATTTGGATGCTTTTTTTGGTTGCATATGTTGCAATAATTATAACAACAGTGTCAAGAGTTGCATGTAGAACATTCCAAAGGTACTTAATTCGGATAAAATTGAATACCTTTCTTGTTGAGAGGGAGTGTTGAAAATAGCAACACAAAATGTGAAAAATAGCATCAAGAAAAATCCTAATTTAATTTTTCCTTGAATTGAATAGGGAGAAAATTGTAATTCCACATCTCATAACAACTTGTAATAGTTAATTAAGTGGATTTGACTTAATTGGATTAGTTAATTTAAGTTGAGGGTCTAACCTGATTCATGTAGTGTCTCCTACAATTAGCAGAACTAGTTTAGTTATTTTGAATTGTAATTATTTAATTTAGTATAATTGAGTTAAAGTTAGTTAAACTAGTTCCAGCTGATGGAGGAATTAGTGGGAGCTCCAGTAGTGGGGTGCATCCTGTAATAGTGGGGTGGTCCCTGCAGTAGTGGGGTACAACTTGCAATAGTAGGGCGTAACTTGTAGTAGTGGGGTGTAGCCTGCAGTAGTGGGGTGTAGCCTACAACTGTGGGGTGTTTCCTGCAGTAGTGGGGTGTTGCTTGTTGAACAATGTGGTGCTGATTGAAGTGGAGTATGGTGTTGCCTATAGTGATCAACCAGTAAATTGAAGATTCATTCATAATTAACTCATGCGTGTCAGATCAGAGAAAGACTCAGTTGAGATTGGAGTTCAAGGATAATGTACTATCAGTTGTAAAATCATCTAAATTAAATAGATGGTGCATGCAATTAGAAGAAGGCCTAAAATAAGTCATTCCTTAATTATAAAACTCACTAATTTTAACCATTCGAATTCCCTTTAAAAGGGGGAATGGAGACACAAGTTTCATCATTGTTTTGGTGAGCACGAGTTTGTGAGACAACGCAGTAGGAAGAACAAGTTTGTGAGTGGAGCTTGTGAGAGAATGGTGTGCCAAGAGAAGCTTGTGCACAGGTTGGCAGAGTGATAGATAGAGATAGTTAGAGGTTGCTCCGGCTTGAACAAAGCATTATAATGTTCTCATATTTTCTGATTAATTCAACATACATATAGCAAGGGTTTTTAGCTGTGGCTTTCCCCATAAAATCATTGTGTTATGTGTGATTGAATTATTTCTCTCATATGCTTCGTTATTTCATGGATCGTTTATTGTTTCCACTCATGAGTAGAGTATATTAAAGTCAATTGTTTTAGCATATTACAATATGTAGTTTGAATTTACAAGGATGTTCTACATGGTATCAGAGCTAGAGTTGTAGAAATTTCTACATGGTATCAGAGCTGAAATCACTATAGAAGAGGAGAATACAAGTTTGTCTTTTGCAAGAGAAATTGAATTTGCAGTATCATACTTCAGAGCCAACAAGATGTCGTTCTATGGATTTATACTTGAAAATGAAATTGAGGGTAGTTTGAACTATATTGCTTGGAAGGATAGGATGGAAGCAGTGTTGAAAGAAAACGGGCTTAAGGAATTCATAGATAAAGATATTCCTAATCCAGTTGATTCTTAGGATCTGGCAGAGTGGAGAAAGTGTGTGGCAAAGGCAAGAAGTATTATCCTAGAAGGAGGTTAAGATCATATTGTCTCGAACCTCCACAGTAACAAGACTCCATTTGCAATGTGGAAGGTCTTGACATACATGTTTCAAAACAACAATGACTAGAGGAAGTTGGTGGTGAGCACCAGTATTGCAACAATAATGTTACAACTCCTGGGCTTCCTACTTTACTTTTATCAACCCGGTAGTTCGTAACAAACTTGGAAGCGACGGTGATGTATGCACAAGTACTAGTTCTTACTACAGGGTGTCACTTGGTCAGTTGGTGCAAGATCGCTAGGATCTCAAGCCAAATTTTATGGATTCCACAAGAAGCTCTATATGTGATGAAAGAAAGGAAAACTTACTCTATAGAGGCTACTCTACTTGCAGAAAGGAGAAGAAGACTGAAATGTAAGGTAAACCTAGCAAACCCTAATTAACCAACTAATCCTACTTTTGCAGAAAGAGAGATAAAAACCATGAAATGAATTTCATTACTTAACCTAGGAAGTAAACAACATCTACTCAAGCTATTTCTAGAAGGAAATGAGAAAAAAACATCTTTTTGGATTTTTATGTATTTTTAGGTGAAATTGTCATGCATGTAATTTATTTGTTTGTGACTATGAAAGTGATTAGGTGGCGATGGAGGACGACTTTGGAGTTTCCAGAGGTGTAGGAAGGTGTGGATGGGTCCTGGGAGGTCCCATGTGGCCTTCTAGAGGCTTTTCCTACAATCAGACTTCAAAATGATACCTACAGGAAAATCTACAAGAGGCTGCAGGGGATCTACAGGACGTCTACAGGAGGATACCGAGAGCATTTTTGGAGGTTTTGAAGGTAGAAAAGTGGATGGAAAGGGTATCTTGAGGCTAGGGTGATGCGTTAAGGTGTTTAGGGTTCATAAAAAAGGATCGGGGAAGAGAAAGATGGTTGGACTTGTTCAAGGAAAGAAAGGAAAGTTCATGAGAAAAGTGCAGAAAACTAAGGCAGATTTGTGAGGGACTTTGGGTGACCTGTGGGACATAGATCAAAGAGAAATGGTGATGGCTGATAGGCTAACTTATTGTGAGAAGAGGATTGCTGCAAGAGAACTGAAACTCACATCATGAGATTAAGCAAGCAAGGAAACTAACTATATATAAAAAAAAACATAAATTTGCATCAAGCTGGTCTAAATTTTGATCTAGGAAAGTAAACACTGAAGAATGATACATGGAAAGAAAGCATGGAAGGAAATTTATTGCAAAGACATAAATGAGCATGGTGAAATAGATCTACAACAAAGCATTAATCTTCTAACAAACTGCAACACTAGAAATCCTATGGAAAAGGAAAATCTGTGTTTTTTGTGGCAGCAAGAGGGTCTTGGCCTCAATTCATGGTCCCAGTGGGAGGAAAGGAGGCCAAGGCTCTGTTGATGGCCTTTTTGTATCTTTTTCCTATCACTGTTCAACCTGCTACATCAAACTAACATGGAAACAACCCCTTTAAATCACCAAAAGCAACCTATTCTTAACTAAGACAGAAATCTATCTAAGAGCAACTAATTCATAAACTGAAACAAAGCATATAAATACAAAACAAGAGGAGCTTAGCTACTTGGATTGGGCCCTAACCCAAGATCTTGAGCCCTCTAACGTAACTCAGTGCTAGTTTGAACAAGATCTCATCTTCATTATCAAAATAATAATAGGATTACATGAAACTGTCAACAGAAGTAAGCTCAAAGTTGAGAAAAGCAAAGTTGCAACAAAAATTCAAAAATTTGAATAACTTCCAACAACCTAATGAGGCCCTAGGGATCTATACTTATACAACTGAAGCTCCCAACAACTTCCTTAAAATCAGGAGGCTTGGCTCCCAAAACTTGAGATAAACAAAAGTTATCCTCCACTTGCTCGGCTGCCTCTTAGTGCATTGATGTGGCTGCATGTGGTCCGAGCTGCATGATGAAGAATTTGAAGTGCGGAGTCATAAATGAGGGGGATACCCTCCTAGAAATCCTCTCCCTTGTCTTCTTCGAATATTTGCTGCCAAATGTCCATTAAATCTTTGACTTTGTCTCCAAAATTAACCAAAATTCTGCATTATGTTGGCATTATGGCACAGGTTTGGCGCTATGGCACTGGTGTTGTCCTTGATGGCAACTCACTCTAGTGATAGATCACATTTCAGGCCCTCAAAAAGAAGAAAAAGACATATACGCAGGTTCACTTTGACAAAGCCGCGTATACACGTGGGTTGGACGTTCCCAAGGCGCGTATGCGTATACATGCACTTTCATGCAAGGAAAAGCACGTACATGTGGGAGAACTTATTTTTGGTCCATGGTATTTAGTCCTTGGTATTTTAACCTATGGTTTTGGGCCATGGTATCTCGTCATAAGTGTTGATCCCAAGCATTGGGTCCATGGTACTGAATTGTTATGGTTTTTGGACCGTGGTATTGTGAAAGGCCTAAGGATATAAAAGAGGAGGGAGATCATTTGGCAAGGTATCATCTGAATTATTGAATATCTGATAAAGTGCTAGATCTGGAATACTGTGATTGGGTTATGGTGCAAATCTGGATCTGAAGGAAGAAGGAACCTGAGCGCAAAGAGAAGGATAAGTTTTTTTTTGATGGGTCAAAATCTTAAGGCTTGAATGATAGTATCTTTGTATGATTTTGATCTGTTCTATGTGGCGCTTGCTTGATCTATAAATCTGGGTAAACTAATATCTAAACATTTGAAGGGGTAAATTATCTTTATAGATCTGTACGCAGGTTCGGTGAAGCGAAGGCGCGTATACATGCAGTTTCTGTAAGTCAAAAGGGCATATATGCAGGTTGATCTTAGCACAGAAGCGTATATACGTAGTTTCTGTAAGTCAAAAGAGCATATATGCAGGTTGATCTTAGCACAGAAGCGTATACACGCAGTTTTTGTAAGTCAAAAGAGCCTATACGCAGGTTGATCTTAACACAGAAGCGTATGCACGCAGGTTTCTGAATATTGAAATAGCGTACGTCTCTTAATTTATGTTCTAGCTGCTTCTGTTGATTATTGTAGTGATCTGGGTTCAGAATTTGGGGTGTGATTACAGTTACTATGATCTGGGTACAGTTGTCAGAGAAGTGTTTATTTTGATTCAGTCTTGATTGGTGAAAAGGTGATTGGTTGATGCAAAAATTCTTGATGTTATTTGTGGATCCAGTATGAAATTTATGAAACGTGGTCCCTGGAAGAAAGAGAAGGTTGTAGCCTTCTGCAGGTAGCAGCCTGCGTACTAGTATCTCAACTAGTACAAGAACTAAGGGGGTTGTAGCTCCCTTCCAGGAGAAGCTGGAAAATGAGAGAGGGTTGTAGCTCTCTGCAGGTAGCAGCTTGCGTACTGGTAAAGAACTGTACCAGTACA
Organism: Pinus taeda; assembly: GCA_000404065.3. Taxonomy (NCBI): domain Eukaryota; kingdom Viridiplantae; phylum Streptophyta; class Pinopsida; order Pinales; family Pinaceae; genus Pinus; species Pinus taeda. The sequence goes on from APFE030719979.1 coordinate 101,084, forward strand.
CAATCATTGTAAAAAGAAGTTTCTAATTAAAAGAAGATAGAGACGAATTGTAGCAGGTGGTTTTCACCCACATTAGGTTTCCACCTTATATCATGTGTTCTTGTGTGTGGTTGTCTTCTGCTCTATTTTACTGTTCCTGGTAGCTGTTTATATGATTATGTTGCATAAATTAATGATCAACATTTGTAGAATAAAGTAAACTATAAATCTGCATACTATACGCGGGTTTCCTTATCTGTAGTTGTGTATATACACGGGTTCATCTAACTGAAGTAGCGTATATGTTCTGGGTTTGAAAAAGAAAATAATTGACAAGATAATACTGATTCACCCTCCCTCTCAGTATTATTTCCAACACATTAAACACAAATTAGACTCCATGGCATAATGACCAACCCAACTCACTCTATTAGCATAGATATAATAAAAAAACATGCAATAAACTAATGAGAATGGTGGATTAAGCTAAATTAGGAGGCAAAATGAGTCCATATAATTACCCATCTATCGGGCTCATCATCACCCTCTACTGAATGTGCTGCTCATCCTCTAAGAAACTAGTCCATCTCCTCATCTTTGATGGCCCTGATGGTCTCCTTGACATCCCATGCTTCTGATGTGAGGTCCTCTTCTTTGTCATGGAATCCTGCCTTTCTGTCCACCTCTTCCTAATGTTGTTGTTCTTATTCCTCTTTTCGACCTTCTAGTAGGCCTAGCAATAGTGGGGGACTCAATTTGAGGCCAATCCAATTTGCCTTCAAACTCTGCATAGAGTGCGTGTATAGTGGCACTCTCCTTAATGCTTCTTTCATCCTTGTTGGGGAGTGATATTCCTTGATTTGCAGACTATGTGGGAGAGTGTTCCACCTCCTCATACAAGCATGAATATAGTCTTCCCCAAGTAATCTTTCCATGTCCTCAAAATGTGCAATGACTGAGCTTGATTATTGATATACTTAGGGGCATTTTGAGGATTATTTGCAAGTAGCGGGTGTGTGCTGATGAGAGCCATGGGGTCTGATGGCTCAGTTATGATCATTAAGGGTTCATTTTTCTCTTTTTCCATCAACTTTTTGATTTCAGTTGCCCTTTTCTCCTCATGATTCATCCATGATGCCATGGCCATCAGTTTCAAGTCCCCTAGCCTAGCATTGGGGTCCCATAGGTTCATATCTGTTAGGGCCATGTTATGCAAATAGAACTCTGCTATTTTGGCCTTGTCTTCTGAAGAGTTTTGGTCACATAAGTCCATGAACTGTTTGTAATCCTGAAAAGGCATTGTGCCTCTCTATGCGAAAGTCTTGATCTAAAACTGTAGCCATTGGTCTTTGAGGTAGAATCCATATGATTTTGCTGGTGTTCTGCACTGCAGTGCCTCCATAGACTAGTTGGCCATGCATGCCCATTGTGTCTCATTTTCTTGCAACTGTCTTCTTGGAAACTCATTTTCCATTTCCAAGTGATTTCTTGTGATTTCCTCTCTATGTCTTACTGCACTTAACTCCTTGCCCATTTCTCCAAGCTTGTTCTCCATGTGGCCAATATCCTCTACCCCTTTGGATTTGGCGATTTGCACCCATCTATGGCTCCTTATTCTTTCTTTTTCCAACTCAAAGAAAAGTGGGATTGCAAATTTCTGTGGAATGATTTCCCCCCCTCAAGAAGATTGTAGTAAGAGCCCAAACTAGGTTGGGGGTCAGGTTCTTGAGTCTCTGTTGTTTCCTCCTTCCCCTTTGGTTGTTCTTCTACCCTTTTCTCAAGTTTTTCGGTGTCCTGTAGCTTAGTTATGGTCTAATGTAGAACAATCTGTGCCTCTTGTAGAGCTATTTTTGAGTCCTGTAGTTGCACTCTTTCCTTCGAGGTGGAAGATCTAGGACTTACTCTTTCATATGTGATGGGGGTTTTAGAGGGAGATTCTTCCCCTTTGACAGTGGGAGAATCTTCAATTACAATAGGCATTGTTGAAGATGGTTGTGGTTTTCCTGTTTTTATCCTTGTGGTTTTCCGAGCCTTGAAATACATTGATTTTCACCTCTTCCTCTTTTGTTTTGGTTTCATTGGGGTGCTAAGGGCAGTGAGGGCAGCTGCTTCCTCTCTTTCTAGGGTCTCAGGAGACACTTCTGTCTTTTTTGCCCCTTTTTCCTCTCCTTTTGTCTTCTTTGTCTTTGCTGGTTTTGTTTCCTCTTGCTCTATTTTTGGTTTCTTCCTCCTTTGGTTTAGTTTCCTCCTTCTCTGTTTGTTCCTCAGTTTCTTCCCTTTCTTCGCCTTGTTGCTCTTCCCCCTCATTATCAGCAGGACTGTGATCATATGTGAGGGCCTTTATATGATCTCCTTCTGTCATGTTTATGAAGATTTCCCATGCTGTGAGGATTGTGAAGGTATGGAGGCCTTCTTCCACTAATAGTTTAATCAACCCATGGTGAGCCAACTAAACTGGACCTCCTGCCTTCAACTTAATGCTAGAGTCTATAAGGGAATGTAGGAGAAAATATGGAATGTTGAGTTTCTGGGGTGTTGGAGTGTCCATGCCATATCTAAGCTCATGGAGAAGTTTGAAATGGTAGCCATAAACTATGCTATAACTTCCTTCATAGGAAATATACTTGATAATTTGGTAACTGACCTCATCCCAAGGGTAAGGTATGCTTGTTCTTCTAATGCCATTTTTGTCTTCTACATGATGTTCATTTGGTTGGAAGAAGTTTTTCTTGGCAGATTGCCCAATTATCTTTTCATCTTTTCTCCAAGGTAATCCCAGGAGAAGGATGGTAACCCTACTGATAAATTCTGGGGTGATTTCCATGGAGAGACCCCTCAAAGTAACAATGGCATGGGCCCTTGAGTGAGGGACTAAAGAAAGGGAAAACTCGTGAGCCACTTCTTCATCAAACCCTCGAATTTTTTCAAAGAATGACATCCAATTTGCTTTGGAAAAAACGACTACTAATTTTGGATCCTTCCTTATGAATCCCTCTTTCATTTTTCTTATAACCCCTTTGAACACCCAAAATAGGAAAATAGAGAAAAAGTGTGTTTTTTTTAAGAAAACAGGCAAATTTTTATTTTATTTTTTATTTTTATTTTTTATTTTATTTTTTATTTTTTTTATTTTTTTATTTTTTTTTATTTTTTATTTTTTTATTTTTATTTATTTATTTATTTATTTTATTATTTATTATTATTATTATTATGGAATTCTTTTTCTCCTACAATCTCAATTCCTCCTTGAAACTATATCATTCCTTGCACATATTAATGAACAAGGTGGGTATGCACAAAGCCTACCTCCTCAAGCCATAAATTGAGCAAAAATCCTGTGTTTTCTCCTTAAAAATTCCTTACTGCCCCTCTTGTAGAACTGACTGTAGGTGCTCTTGTAGAACCTGTTACTGCACCTTTAGAACGCCAATAGCAGGAGGATGGCTGAAAATGATAGAGAACAATGGTTTCAAGGCTATGGAGGTGGTATATAGTTTGCTGCAGCTAAGTGGATGAGGATGAAATGGAAGAAAAGGTGGTGAAGGAGTTTTGAGGAGGAGTACTTATGTCTTCTTTGAGATATTTCCGGTGATGGGGTGAGCTGGAAAAAAGGTACGTTGCCATATTTGGACCATTGGTCCCCACTGACTTGTCATCATGAATCCTCATGACTCTTCCCCACAATCACTTCCCATCATTACATCGGAGTTTGTATACCCTCAACTACCCATCCTTTGGATTTTTCTGTGAGTTGACTAGGTACACATGTGGTGGCATATTCGGATGAGCGCAGTCAACTGGATGAGGGTGGCCAATTAAATAGCCACCTTTTCTCGTTCAACTCTAACCATCTCATTTGCTTATGCATATTTTTGAATTACACAAATGCAACAGAGGAGAGGGTTAGACACTTACTTGCAAGTCAAATGTGTGTGTTGTGGTGCATTTTGGTTCCTTTGCTGTTGCATGCTCGTATTTCAGTTGCTGCATGCATGTATCTCCTCTATTGTATGCTTTCTGCTCCCTGATGTGTGGCTTGTGTGCTTTGTGTAGATATCCTATGGCTGGATCTGACTTCGAGTGTCCCCTTCAATCCTATGGTTGCACCTATTTTGCTGTTGTGGCTTGATTTTAATTGGATCAGCTGCTACAGGAATTCCTATAGGAGCTCCTGTAGCTGCTTCTCCCTTTAATTTTTTTAGCTAATTTTTGTGTTGGGAGCTGTTAGGATGATATTGGAGATGATTATGAAGATAGAGAGGTACTTGGTAAGCTACAGGTGAGATTTGGAGGTGTTGTTCCTTTTATTTTTTGTTTTTTTTTTTTCTAAAAAACGGGTTTCTGTGTTTTTTGACAGGAAGGAAAGAAATCAATGATGATGAGGTGGTGCAGGTGTGGGATGGATGTCAAGGAGGGTGGATAGCTGTAGGAAGGTCTACATGCTCTTCATGAAATCTCTCAGCCCCTCAAAATTATTTTTGAGACCATTTTTGGCTCTATGTGATTTCTACCGGAGCCTCCTATAGAACACACAGGGCCTCCTCTAGGATACATAGTCTTCGGAAAAAACATAGAGAGGTGGAATGAAGCTCAGAAATGATGGAGAAGAGTGTGGGGGATATGAAATAGGCCCAATGGCATCTTCTCTTGCTCCCGTGGTCCACCTGTAACCTGCAATGTACATTAAAAGTCAATTTCCTTTTCCTTCTTTCTGTTTTTTCTTCTTCTCTCTCTCTCTCTCTCTCTCTCTCTCTCTCTCTCTCTCTCTCTCTTTTTTTGAAGACAACTAGGGCGCCTTAAGAAGGTTTTCACCCTAATTGCCTGCCCTGGATACCTCCAAGGGAGGTTTTCATCCAGGGGTCTTATTATTTCTATTATTTCTATTTTTGTCTTCACTGGGCCACCTCAAAAGAGGTTTTCAACCCAATGATGGGACTCAAGTGCCTCATGGAGGTTTTCACTTGAGTCCTTATTATTTTTTTATTTTTTTTTCTGCTTCTTTAATGAGTGGGTGGAGTGGAGGCTAAGACCTGCTCCACTACTAACACTGTCTTATTCATATCTTCAATGAACTCTTGCTTGGAGGGGGGCTTCTTGTAAATTTTCAACCTATGTCCATTGACAAGCATGGGGATGGCTTCCTCATCAATGGTTCTGATTAGAACTAAACCATTGTCATTACATTTTTCCATAGTGTAGGGTACCAACCATCTTGTCCTCAGTTTGCCTTTGAAGTCTTTATAGCTTGAGTCATAGTGCAGTGCCCAATCACCCTCTTGGAATTTCTTCTCCTTGATATTTTTGTCATGCCATATTTTCCTTTGAAGTTGAACTACCTCTGTGTGGAGAAGGGCCTGCAATATTTGTTCATCCAATCCATTGAGCTAGAGTAGTCTTTCCCTTTGTGCATGGCTAAGGTCTAGGTCTAGTTGAGTTGGAATCCTTAGTGTATTGTATATAAATTCTATTGACAACAAAGCCTTCTTCCCATAGACCAGCTCATAGGGTGTGAACCCTGTGGTGGTCTTCCATGTTGTGTTGTAGGCCTAGGTGGCCTCAACTAGTCTATCCGCCCAATCGTTTCTGCTGCTGCTCACTACCTTGGTCAGAATTCCTTCCAAATCTTTGTTAGTGACTTCCACCTACCCATTGGCTTGTGGATGGTAAGGGGTGGAAGTCTTGTGCTTGATTTTATGATGTCTGAGCAGGTCTTCAATCAAATTGGAAGTGAATTGACTGCCTTGATCTGTGACCAGTTCTCTTGGATACCCAAACTTATAGAATATGTTTTCTCTTAAAAACTCAGCTACTTTTTCCTTTGTTGCTACCTTGATTGCTTTTGTCTCTACCCATTTTGTCAGGTAATCGGTGCACACAATGATGTATTGCCTCTATTTTGAAGGAGGGTTGATAGGACCCACAAAGTCCATGCCCCACTTCTCAAATGGTTCAAATTTCACTTGAGGTTTCATGGGCATCTCATCCTTTGGAGTAGCTTTCCCCATACTTTGGCACCGATCACATTGGCGAGTATATCTCTTCACATCTTGATGAAGAGTGGGACAATAGTAGCCTGCCTGCAATATTTTGAAGGCAGTCCTCTTTGCTGCAAAATGACCTCCACAAGGCTCATCATGACAGGTCAGGAGAATGTCAAAAACTTTCTCCTCCTTGATACATCTTCTCAAGATCTGGTCTGGGCCAAGTTTGAAGAGATTTCCCCCAATCCAGGTGAAAGGGGCGCTTTTCCTCACGATCTCGCTCTTCTCTTTTGAGGACAGGTTTGGTGGGAACTGTGCTGAAACCAAGTAATTTGTTATTTCAGCAAACCATGGAGAGAGTACTGAGATAGAAAATAGGTGTTCATCTGGCATTTGATCATCCACCATTCCTTCTTCACCTGCAGGCGAAATTACTCTAGACAAAAAGTCAGCAACAACATTTTCTTTACCAGACTTATCAACAATGGTAAATCAAAGTGCTACGGTAAAAGCAACCATCTAATGATGCAAGAATTTACATCTGGTTTATTCATTAAGTACCTAATTGCAGCATGATCAATGTGTACAAAGGTTTGATAGCCTGTGATGTAATGTTTGAATTTATTTAAGGAATGCACTACAGCTAGGAGTTCCTTCTCGGTTACTGTATAGTTTAACTCTGCCTTTGACAAATTTTTACTTATAAAGTATATGGCATAAGGTAACTTTTCATCAATTTGTCCTAAGGCCACTCCTATCGCTTTGTTCAAGGTATTTGTGTGAATGTGAAAAGGTAGGGCCCAATTTGGGCCTCTCAAAATTGGGGCAGTCACAAGTTTGCCTTTCAAGGTATCTAGGGCTTCTTGATAGTTTTCAATCTATGTGAACTCGACATCTTTTCCCAAATGACCAAACAACAGAGAGGCTAAATACTCAATACTGCTCTCATGAACTAGTTCAGTAAAATCATCCATATATATTTCGACTGCATCATGAACTAGTTCAGAAAAAATACTCAATACTGCTCTCTGGAAAGTGGCTGGAGTGTTAAACAAACCAAAAGGAAGGCCCCGATATGCAAAGGTACCCCAAGGACAAGTGAAAGTGGTCTTATCTTGGTCTTCTAGGCTGATTTGAATCTGGTTGTATCCGCTAAACCAATCTAGGAAGGAGACAATTTTTTTCCCCGCCAGACCATCTAACACTTGATCTATGAAAGGAAAAGGAAAATGGTCCTTTTTAGTGGCCTTGTCCAGTTCCCGATAATCGACATAGATTCTCCACTTACCATTTTTCTTTGGCACTAGCACCAAAGGAGATACCCATTCACTGTCAAAGATGGGGTAGATGAATCCTGCATCAAGTAATTTTTGCAATTCTTCCTTAACAATGTCTTTCAGGGCTGGATTCATCCTCCATTGAGGCTTCCTGACTAGTTTTCAATCTTCCTTAATGTATATATGATGAGTACATACTGAAGGGTGCACTCCCTTCATCTCCTTATAACTCCAAGCGAAGGAATCTAAATGTTTTCTCAATAAGCTGCACAGTGCCTTCTTCTGGGAAGTGGATAGGGATGAGTTGATTTTCAAGGTTCTTTCTGGGCCAAATTCTATATTCTTAACATGAAGAGAGATCGGGTCGGTGACACAGAGATCAGTTAAGGGATTGTCTTGGGTTTCTTGCACTAGATCTTCTAATGGAAAAATATTGGGGGGTGGATTCTGAATTAAATTTTCAATGATATCATCCTCATTTTGTAGTTTTCCCCCCATGACAGTTTCTACTACACATAGTGGTCCAGAATAGACTTCATCCTCATCCTCCTCCTCCAACCAAAGAGGTCAATCATGTTCTAGCAAGGGTTGGTAGGAGGGTATAGAATTAGATGCTTGGACATATGCCCATTCTTGATGGTCATGTTCCCAGCCCAATAACTGATGTAAGCATCAGCAGTAGCCAACCAGGGTCTTCCCAGGACGAGAGGATACCCAGTGAGCTTTGCCTTTGGCTGGAGAACGAAATCAGCAAGGTACTCCCAAGAATCAATGGATACCATCACATCCTCCACAATCCCTTCAGGGGTCACGATGGAGCGGTTTGCTACCTGCAGTACTGTCGTGGTCTTCCTCAAGGAGCCCTGGAGGTTGAGTTTGAGCATGGTGTCCTTTGTCATCACATTAATGGCAGCTCCTAGATCAATCAAGGTATGTGGGATCATGGTGCCATTGATGTGAACATCAACTACTGGGCTTCCAGGGTCTAGATATTTCAGACAGATTACCTACCCCAACATCAGGTCGGACAGTTGTCCTATGACATTGATGGTTGGGGCATCTCTCTTGCACCTGCCTGGATGCCTAAAGTAATTCTCTTTGATCATCTTATTGTATATAGGCACATCCTTTATGGCTTGGAGAAGTGGTATCTTTACACATAACTGTTTCAATTCTCCCAGAAGTTCAGTTTCTTCTTGGGTGGGCTGCGTTGTCCCGGATAATCTCTTAGGAAAGGGTGGAATTCCTTTTGGTTCAATTTCCTCTTTATTTTCTTCAACCTTTTGAGGGGGAGGCTGGATATCTAGGAGAACCTTCTCAGATCATAGGTTAATCTCCTAAATCTCCACAACATAATTTGGGAATGATGGTTTCCCACTATATAATTGTTGGGCCTGTTTGTTGTTCGGGTTCGTGTTTGGCTGGGTAGGCATTTGGGGTTGCCTTGGTGGAGCAGGAAGCAATGGTTGTGGTTGAGAAGGTGGTGGAGGCAAAAGAGTAGGAGGAGAGTTGTACTGGGGCCTCCACCCCTGATGAGATGCATTCCATTGATGTTGTGGCTAAGCATAGGATTGAAATGCATGAGCAGCTGGTTGGGCATGATATTGAGATGGATAGGAACAAGGAGGAGGTGTGGACCAGGAAGGATGAGCAGGAGGGCCCCAAGAAGGTATGGAAGTCGTTTGGTTGGGGTTGTAGTATGCTTGAGATGTCCCTTGCATCCCTTGTTGGTATGGTCTAGGTCCATGCGGTCTCCTTTGGTTCATGAAATAGAGCGATTCAGTGGCTCCTTCGCCCCCCCTGGTATACAACTTTAAGTCTGGGCAAGGAAGTGCACTTATCTATAGAATTATCTTCTTCACAGACTGAAAAAACCTCTATAGAGTTTAATGGACACTTGTTCCTAGGATGCCTCCTGGTGCACCTAGGACAGAAAATGGCCAAAGCCCTCTTTGCTTCCTCTTGTTTCCTTTTGATATGAAAGGTATCCATTTGCATGGCAAGAGTCTGTAACATCTCACTCTTGAAGTCTTCTAGCATGTTTCCAAGTTCATCTTTAAGAGATGAACTGGATGAGGAGGTACTAGCTATGGGTTGACTCCCCCTACCTCTCTTTCTCGCTGCCCTAGAATGGTTTCTAAAAACAGTCTTTATGTCTTCATAAGGTAGTTGGTAGATCTCTCCTCCAGCTAGTAGATGGAGGGTGTCTAGAATGTTTTTCGGAATTCCCCTGAGTAGGACCAACTTTAGAGATTCGGGGTCAGGTGTGGGCTTGGCCCTTTTATAATTGAGCTGGAACCTCTCTTCATAATCTTCCAAAGATTCATCTGTTCCCATGGTCATTCAGAAGATTTCTTCCTTGGTATCTTTTGACCTACAATAGTCTCGATATTTGTTATTAAAGGCATGTTGCATATGAGCCCAAGTTGTGATGCTATTTCCAGGAAACCCCATGAACCAGCACAATGCTGCATCCTTGAGAGTAGAAGGAAATAGTTTCAACTTTTGCTGATCTTCTGCATAGTCATAGGTTCGATAGATAATGGCAAACTCAAACAAAAAGGTGTTAGGATCTTCTGTAGTCAATCCATGGAAGTGAGGTAGGGCTGAAGGCCTTATGTTCTTCATTTTAGTGTCCCCAGTCTCTCGGATGGGAAAGGTACCCTCTACTCTTTCTCCATTCCCCTTAGCATTTCTGTTTTCATCCATTGTCTCAGGAGGGATGTTTTCTTCTTCTTCTTCTCTTATAGGTTCTTCAAATATATTTGGTCGTTCACCTAAAGGTTCTTCCTGATCATTGCCACTGAAGATGAGAGAAGGGTGGCTATGTGATGTGGTGGGGGTGTTGGGCAAGAATTTCCTGAATTATCTCTGTTTCTACAATGCATGAAAATAAATCTTTTGGTTGATTTTTGTTTCCTTCTGCTTGTACATGCAAAACTAAAATTGATTTAACAAACAAAGTGCAACTAATTGAAATGAAATTGTAGAACTGAAAAGGAAAGAAAATGAGATGCAGAACTGAAAGAAAGGAAATGACTAATCTACTTTTGCTGAAATGAAGTTGCTGAAATGAAATTTGCAGAATTGGAAATGAAACCAAATGAAAAGCAGAACTAAAAACAAGGAAATGACTAATCTACTTTTGCTGAAATGGAAATTGCAGAATTGAAAAGGAAAGCAAGGAAATGTAGAAACTAAAAGAAACAACTACTCTACATTTGCTGAAATGAATTACTTAGCAAAATGTTGCAAAAGAAAATAGAAGAACGCAGTAATCACAGAATACTCTGACGATTTTTAGGCAAAGACGCCAAAAAGTGGTGAGCACTAGTATTGCAACAATAATGTTGCAACTCCTCGGCTTCCTACTTTACTTTTATCAACTCAATAGTTCGTAACAAACTTGGAAGCGATGGTGTTGTATGCACAAGTACTAGTTCTTACGGCAGGCTTTCACTTGGTCAGTTGGTGCAAGATCACTAGGAGCTCAAGCCAACTTCTATGGATTCCACAAGAAGCTCTATATGTGATGAAAGAAAGGAAATCTTATTCTACAAAGGTTACTCTACTTGTAGAAAGGAGAAGAAGACTGAAATGTAATGTAAACCTAGTAAACCCTAATTAACCAACTAATCCTACTTTTGTAGAAAGAGAGATAAAAACCATGAAATGAATGACATTACTTAACCTAGGAAGTAAACAACATCTACTCAAGCTATTTCTAGAAGAAAATGAGAAAAAACCATCTTTTTGGATTTTTATGTATTTTTAGGTGAAATTGTCGTGCATGTAATTTATTTGTTTATGACTATGACAGTGATTAGATGGCGTTGGAGGACGACTTTGGAGTTTGCAGTGGTGTAGGAAGGTGTGAATGGGTCCTAGGAGGTCCCAGGTGGCCTTTTGGAGGGTTTTCCTACAATTGGACTTCAAAAAGACACATATAGGAAAATCTATAGGAGGTTGCAGGGGATCTATAGGAGGTCTACAGGAGGATACCAAGAGCAGTTTTGGAGGTTTTGACGGTACGAAAGCGGGTGGAAAGGGTAGCTGGAGGCTAGGGTGATGTGTTAAGGTGTCTAGGGTTCATAAAAAAGGATCAAGGAAGAGAAAGATGGTTGGATTTGTTCAAGGAAAGAAAGGAAAGTTGATGAGAAAAGTGCAAAAAACTAAGGCAGATTTGTGAGGGACTTTGGGTGACTTGTGGGACATAGATCAAAGAGAAATGATGATGGCTGATTGAAAAACTTATTGTGAGAAGAGGATTGCTACAAGAGAACTGAAACTCACATCATGAGATTAAGCAAGCAAGGAAACTAGCTTTATAAAAAAAAAAACAGAAATTTGCATAAAAGCTGGTCTAAATTCTGATCTAGGAAAGTAAATGTTGAAAGAATGCTACATGGAAAGAAAGCATGGAAGGAAATTTATTGCAAAGATAGAAATGACCATGGTGAAATAGATCTACAACAAAGCATCAACCTTCTAACAAACTGCAACACTAGAAATCCTATGGAAAAGGCAAATCTGTGTTTTTTGTGGCAACAAGAAGGTCTTGGCCTTAGTTCATTGTCCCAGAGGGAGGAAAGGAGGCCAAGGCTCTGTTGATTGCCTTTTTGTATCTTTTTCCTATCACTGCTCAACTTGCTACAACAAACTGACATGGAAACAATCCTTTTAAATCACCAAAAGCAACCTATTCTTAACTAAGACAGAAATCTATCTAAGAGCAACTAATTCATAAATTGAAACAAAGCATATAAATACAAAACAAGAGGAGCTTGGCTGCTTGGATTGGGCCCTAACCCAACAACTTCAGCCCTCTGAGGTAACTCAGTGCTAGCTTGAACAAGATCTCATCTTCATTATCGAAATAATAATAGGATTACATGAAACTGTCAACAGAAGTAAGCTCGAAGTTGAGTAGAAGAAAGCTGCAACAAAAATTCAAAAATTTGACTAACTTCCAACAACCTATTGAGGCCCTAGGCCTCTCTACTTACACAATTGAAGATCCCAACAACTTCCTTAAAATCAGGGAGGCTTGGCTCCCAAAAATTGAGATAAACAAAAGTTATCCTCCACTTGCTCGACTGCCTCTGGTGCATTGATGTGGCTTCTTGTGCTCCGAGATGCATAATGGAGAATTCGAAGTGGGAAGTCATAAATGAGGGGGATACCCTCCTATAAATCCTCTCCCTTGTCTTCTTCGAATATTTGCTGCCAAATGTCCATTAAATCTCACTTTGTGTCCAAAATTGACAAAAACGCTTCATTAAACACACATTAGACTCCATGGCATAATGACTAAGCCAACTCAATCTATTAGCATAAATATAATAAAAAAAAAGTGCAATAAAATAATGAGAATGGTGGACTAAGCTAAGTTAGGAGGCAAAATGAGCCCATATAATTACCCATTTATAGGGCTCATCAGCTGGTACTGAAGAACAAGCTCATAAAGATCAAGATGGAGAAGGGCGACACAATTCCAAATTACTTGACCAAGTTAACCCAATGTCGGGATGAGCTTGGAAGTGTCAATGTTATATTTGTTGAAGATGTTATGGTGAGCCTATCACTTATAGGCCTTCTGATGCAAGAGCATTCACCTAAGGAAAATCATTGTAAATAGTAGACATAGGGGGTCATGTATTTTAAGAAATAGTTTTCCTAAGTCTCAAGTTAATGTAATTTAGGCCTTTTAGTGATTTAATTAGATAGTGGAGAAAGTTGAAAAAGCTCTCAAATAAATGAGAATTGAGTGGTGAACAAATGCCAAAAGAGTCCAAAGTCAATTATAACTCTGGAATAGTTGCATGGTTCGAGGACAAGAGAGAGTTTTTAGGAATTAATTGAAGTGAACATAGTGGACAGAGGATTTAGGAGTCGGTTCAGTAGATATAGGAGTTGAACCAGGACAGTTCAATAGAACTCCTAACATATATGTAAGCCTACAGGAAGAATCAAAAGGCGAGGCCACAATATTGAAGAACAAGCCTGTGTGTGAGGCATAGAGACCTCATTCAGTAACTGTTGTTTATATTATTAATATAATCATCTCAATTTTGAGTGGAATGCATGTTTCATGTGTTGGATTTTATGTGATTTCGTAGGTTCTATATATATGATTGCAGACATAATTATGGTGAAGAACACGTAGAGAGAGGAGATTGATTCAGAGGAATCGTAATGGTCCATTGAGTCCAATTGAAGCAGTAGAGCGAAGCCCTGGGGAGACAGCGAAGTTGAGAGTTCGAAGACTTAAGCTAGCTTAGGTGGCGCAACAGAAACAGTGAAGGATCAGAACCGAACTACAAAGAAGAAACTGAAGAAAATGTGGAAAAACTAAGTAAATAGAGTCGAGTTGAAAAGTAAAGGATGGATGCTCAGTAACCGTTGGATCATTAAGATCAACGGCTAGGATTAATTCGCATTGGCAAAGAACCTTTTAAAGTGATCGGAGCGAGCCTTGGAGGATTGCGATGAATGAGCGCCGGTTTTTCGTGGACCGTTGGATCATGACAAGATCAACGGTCATGATTTACATTGCAATCGGAAGTCAGAGGTGCCAAGGGGCAACAGTGGTGTTTAGCGGTGTTGTAATGTCGCGAACAACGATAAATCACTTATCGCATATCAGAGAAGGCAGAGGTCGGAGTAGCGTTGTGGAGCGATAAATTATGGATCGAACGATAAATATAGTCGCAGTTCAAATGAGTTTGAAGTTTGCTTTCATAATTCGGAGTAGGATTTCAATGTTTCCCTTTGTATCGCATTAAGTGTGGAAGAGCAATAAAAAACGAGGCTGAATGGTTTATAAGCGCAACTATATAATATTTGAGGTTCGGTAATGCGTTATCGCATATTGTATGTGATAGACATATATGTGTCAATGAACCCGCAGAGATGCTGATAAGCGATTGCGATTGCGATAAAGGTGTCTCGGAATCTGTGCTGGAGTTGTACGAAAGGCGGAGAAAGGTATGTTTTGTAGTTAATTCCTGTGTTAACGGATCTTATAAGGAAAAAACACCAATGAAAGGGTTTATGTGTAATAATATATATGTAACCAAGGTTATGAGTGGGTGGCTATATATATATGCAGTTAAGGGGTTATGTAAAGTTGTTGAAGGGTTTTAATTCCCGATAGAATGATTATAAAGGTAGACTTTAACAAAGTCATAAACAAAGGCTTGAGGTCTGTTTAAAGGTTCTGATAAGAGACTTGGTGAGGTGATTGAGTTCCTTTAACAAGGAACTGACATGTAGGGCCTTAACCATTCATGTATGTAGTTTGAAGATTTAACTCCATTGTAGAGTTAATACCTGGGACAGAAGTATGGATGCATATTAATGCATACTCTGGGTATGTGTGCGGGTTTTACCCTACACCACCTTCCCAAGAGCTAGCATAGCTACCAAGACTCAATTAATGGGAAGTAGAAGCTTTAAAAGTGGGAGTGGTTGTGGTTCGACTTGGTGCAAGAAGAGATTCGGCATAACACCAGAGATGGAACCTCATCCAAAGAAGTGGAGGATGACCTTTCATTAGTCAACCAAGAAAAGCAAGCCAAGGGAAATAAGTCCCAAGATGAGGAGGGCGACAAGAAGAAGGACATGTCAAACATCAAGTTTTTTCACTGTCATGAGTTTAGGCACTATGCCATGAAATTCCCATAGATGAAAGAAAGCAAGAAGGAGCCTGCAGTAGCAGCAACAGGTGAAGCTCTAGCTTCATAATTCGAACTTGATTTCACTCTCATTACATGCATGGAAAGCATTGTAATGGGAAGCATGTGGCATCTAAAAAATGGTGCCTCGTTCTGTATGACAGGGAATACTGATCTCTTTACTGACTTGGAGGGGAAAGACCTCAAGCAAAACATAGAGTTTGGAGATGATGGGAGGTATAGCATGACCAACATCAGTACTGTTACTTTTAAGAGGGAATTTGGCTCCCCTCTCAGATTCATATATTTGATGTATGTTCCAGGACTAATGACAGATCTTGTTTCCGTCGCGATATTGGAAGACCATGGCTATGATGTGATGTTTAGCAAAGGAAAGGTTTTCCTTAGACACATCTCCACAGGACATGTGAAACAGATCAATGTGTGAGTCAAGAACTTGTATGCACTTGAGGTACAAGATGCATAGAAAGCCTTGAGGAGCAAGGCAAAGGTTAGAGACTTGGTGATTGAGAGGGAGCATATTTACCTCTCAAAATGGAGCCTCAACAGTAGCGTCAACAAGTTGTGGATCAACAAAAATTGGAAAAGCAGAGAGGAGACAGAGTAGAAACATCCACTCAAGCAGAGACCTCCAATATGGGGGATTTTTTTTATCTAAGTTGGCAAAGGGAGCACATGCATTCATACCTCCAGGTGTGAGGTGGGGTGATATGAAACCTTAGTCCAAGAGCTTTAGAATTTGGGCAAAGTCCATTGAGGTGTGTTTGTCTCATGGATCATTACCTTCATGGAAAATTTTAGGGGCTAATGTTCGCCCAGTGGGCTAATTTTCCATGATTTCTCCAAAAAACGATTCGCCAATTTCCAATTTTTATAAAAGATGATTCGCCCAAATTTTAGAATATAAAATTATTTTACCTTAAAAATCGCCAACATTATATAATGGCTATATGATAAATCATTATAAATTTGAATAATTTTACAAATATATCATTGAAAAATTTATAGTTTGCATATTAGGGATTAGTGAGATTCGCCAATGTTTCTAAACTTCAAGAAAATTTTCAATCCTTAAAATTTTCCTTGATTACCTTGCTACTGGGGCCCACAATATTTAGTAGCAGGAGGATTAGTGTCATTCAGATACTGAGGAGTGCAGAGTAGTGTTGACAACAGAGAAAGAGGCTCAGTAGCAGAGTCAACACAAGCATAGTTTTTCCTAGTAGATAGTTGCAAACACAGTTGATTTAGTTTATTTTTGTTTGGATGCTTTTTTTGGTTGCAGATGTTGCAATAACAACAATAACAGTGAAAAGAGTTACATGTAGAACATTCCAAAGGTAATTAATTGGGATATATTTGAATCCCCTTTTTGTTGAGAGGGAGTGTTGAAAATAGCCACAAGAAATGTTAAAAATAACATCAAGAAAAATCCTAATTTAATTTTCCCTGGAATTAGATTAGGAATAAAATTGTAATTCCACATCTCATTACAACTTGTAATAGTTAACTAAGTTAATTTGACTTAGTTGGCTTAGTTAATTCAAGTTGAGGGTCTAACTAGAGTCATGCAGAGTGTCTCCTACAATTAGAAGCACTTGAGTTTATTTTGAGTTGTAATTATTCGATTCAGTCTATTTGAGTTAAAGTAAGTTAAACTAGTTCCAACTAATGGAGGAATTAGTGGGAGGTCTAGTAGTTGGGTGCACCTTGCAATAGTGGGGTGTTTCCCATCGAACAGTGGGGTTCTTCCTAAAGTGCAGTGTGGTGTTGCCTGCGGTGATCAACTACTAAACTAAAGATTAACTCATAATTAACTCTTGCATGTCAAATTAGAGAAATGGCCAGTTGATATCAGAGTTTAGGGACAATGTACTATCAGTTGGAAAATCACCTAAATTACATATTTGGTGCATGCAATCAAAAGAAGGCCTAAAATAAATTATTCATGAATTATAAAACTCACTAATTTTAACCATTTAAATTGTCTTTAAAAGGAGGAATTAAGGCACAAGTTTAATCATTGCTTTGGTGAGCACGAGTTTGTGAGACCAAGCAATAGGAAGCACAAGTCTGTGTGTGGATCTTGTGAGAGAAAGGTGTGCCAAGAGAAGCTTGTGCACAGGTCTGCAATAAGATATATAGAGATAGTACAAAGGTTGTTTGGGCTTGAAGAAATCATTGTAATCTTCTCATATTTTTTGACTAATGCAATATGCAGATAACATGGGCTTTTACTTGTGGCTTTCCCCATAAAATCATTGTGTTATGTGTGATTGAATTATTTCTCTTATATGCTTCACGATTTCATCGATCATTTATTGTTTTCGCTGATGAGTAGAGTATATTCAAGTCAATTGTTTTAGCACATTACAATCTATAGTTTAAATCTAATAGAAATGTCTACAGGGAGGTTTCAATTCATCATAAGATGGATCATCGAAGACCAGTGGCTTAGAAAGATCAACAGTGGAATAATCAAAATTATGATCAAATGAATCAATGAAAAGGTCATGACAACCACGATCAGAAAGTTAAAGACCACGAACAAGGGCATCCTCATGATCTGACGAATCATAAGGAGGGGATGAAGGAAAACAAGAAATTTCACCCTCTATGCTCTTGGAAAGCTAAGATGAAAGATTGGGAGCATGAGGGAAGACAGATTTGTGCTCTTCATGTTCAAATGGAAAACTGACATTCCACATGTTCTGTGAATGATCGAAAGTAGTAAAATTCGAAACTGAATTTTCACAAGATTGAACATAAATGACAGAATTGTGGAAAATGTCAGGATAATGAGGAGGAGGTGCGGATGGAAGGAGGCCATCCTTCACTACGTACTCTTGTTCAGACTCCCACACATGCTCGTAAAAATGATATCGTAGGTTGGTTGTTCAACACCAACTCCGTCCATAACTTGATCCTTGTGAACACCATAAGAGAAATTTGAAATCAGTGAACACAACACATCAAAATCTGGATGACCAGAGGGACCAAAGGATGGAGGGCGAGGAGATAACACTTCATCACAATCCTTAGAGTCACAGTCCAACTCTGTGTTAAAATTCTAAGTAAGTGGGGTAGGGGGAGATGGTTGTAGATCAACAAGTGAACTCACAACTTCCCCCACCTCAACCTGCAAAACTAGAGTTGTTTAATGAGAAGGGGACGAAGGGTCACTTGGAACATCAACCTTGTTTGTCGCAAATTTAGAAGCTCTAACACCGAGGAATGTTGGGAGAGGTTTGAAAGATTCTAACTCATGTGTATTTTCCAAAATGTGAACAAGATATTAAAATCTATCAACCAAGAAAGACCAATCAACTTCAACTTCAAGAAGTTCACAGTAGTAATGGATAAAATGATCTTGAAAATCCTGAATGGATTCATCAGATGCTCTTCGCAATTTTGAAATTTTCTTATTAAGAGCTTTATGAACATAGAGTTCAAAAGTGCATCATGACTCTATGAAAAGTTTCTCGAAAGAGTGAATGGAGCCATTAGGAAATGTGTCACACCGTTCTCGCACATGCCATTCGAATGTGAGAATGAACAATCTACATCCAACATTCTCATAGTGGATGTTGTGCTTTGTGAAAAAAATCAAGAAACTATGTGGTATGTTGAAATAATGTTGTTTCACCCTCACCATTGAATTTAAGATTTGACAAGTAATCTATAATTCTCGCCGGCACTTTCATATTTGCAAATTTATAGAAACACGTTGGGGTTATGATTTGGTGAGAAGTCATGGAATAAGTGCCGAAATTCAAAACATACTTCAAGGGATCACCTTGTCATCTGGCCCTCCTTCTAGCACTAGAAAGGTTGATGGTGTTGGACCCGCCAACATTCAGGGGATCTCCCCAATATGAAGTCCCAACTAGATCTCACATTCTTTGGAGTAGGAGTCTCAATAGTGGGTGGTAATGTTATGCCTTGACCATGGGAATGCACAAAGGGAAGTATGATAACTTTGGGTGAGAACAAGTGTGTGACCTTGCAAATAGTCAAGAGCAATGCATGAAGGATCCAATGCATAAAGGGAAAAGGAAGTGCACCCCTTGGAGGCCTATAATTGTAAGTAGCTTGAAAGGAACGCGAGCAAAATGACATCACAAGATAAGACATGGAATAGTCCACAAGTTAAAGTGATGACTTAATACAACAACACACACTCAACATGATTCATACAAATGCAAATGAAATAGTTCATAAGCATATGCATAATTTAAATTACATACATTGTTAATACAACAAGAATAGTCCTACTATATTAACAACATATACATGAAAGTGTGCTAAATCTAATTTTATTATTAAAAGTGAAGGTTCCATCCATACCGACGCCATTGATGACCACTAGCCCCAATAGTAGAACATTACAGTCAAGAACACCTTCTCCTCCAAAGAAGTATACTCGCTCTATGCTATGGAGAAGCCAAGGCTCTTCATAATACTCCCAATCTCTTCCTAAGCCTAAGCCTAGGCAAACACTTGGCTCCCAAAATCCCTTTACATGAGTTATGAGGTTTTATTTATAACAAGAGGGGGTGACTCTTCAAATTCTCTTTGTGACCTTTGGACTACCCTCATGACTCTTCAACTTCTTCACAAAATAACACATTACATTACATGATGAATTTTCATATTCCAATATTGACACTTGGAATTTCACTTATAACATAATTACAAATATTTTTGCATTTTACACTTGTACCCATATAAGACAAAATTAGGTAGAGACAACTTGACAGTCTAACAAGACACACACTATGATGTTGGATTTTGGGAGAATTCTAGCTCAACAACCTCCACTTGCTACTTCTTGGTCACATATTGGTGTCAAGCTTGGTACTATGTGATGGTGTCCCCAAACTACTTAACGGTGTCTTGTTGGAAGCAGACTCTAGCCTCCATGGCATCTAGGTACACTGTCTTGGAACCCGTGTCCAACTTGTTCTGAAGCATGAGCAACATTTTTTTGACTTTGACAGGACCACCGATGAAATTTTGCATTAGCTCTAAGTCTTCCCTGGTGGCATTCTATCTCAGCTGCTCCAAGTACTCTTCGACCTCCTACTGAACTTGGTTCTTTGGTTTAGCTTTGGTGAGGGAACCGACTGATGGGATATGGTGTGTTGTCACCAAGACATCCATACTGTTGTACAATCATACATATGAGGCCTGAATGCTTCCAATGAATGAGGCAAGCTTCTTGTTGTTCTGAAATAATATTCAAACCTACGCTTTCTCCAGCTCTACCCGTGGCTTCATTTTCTTCACTAAGTCAAGCGACGACCCTTTGTACCACATTGTCCATTCATACATATAGGTGATGGTAGCTTGTATATTTTTGAGACTTTTAACAAACTCTTTTATTTTTTTTTTATAAGCCATGCCAACATACAATTTCTTTTTGTACAGTGACAAATATGTCATAGAGCTTATGCATGGTTTCCCCAAGTGTTGATACTTCAACAAGTATTTTTGATCTCATCTCTCCCATGTAGAAACTGCATACTACGTTGTTGCTTAGATTTGTTCTGCCTCTTTCCTAGCAGCTTGCAAGTTCTATACCAACTAGTTGTTCTCGGGCGTCAAATACTGAACATTTTATCTCCTTGCTCCTGCATAATCCAAGTTGGCTTCGATAATGGTATTTGGATGCTTGCTAGTGTTCGACACTATCACCCTTTATCTAATGAATGCAGGTGATGCGTGATCATCCAGAAAGTGCTTCCTTTGTGCTTATACAATTCTCTTTTGGAACTTGTTGAATGATAGATTGTACACATCCATGGCCAAATCATCATCAAGGAGAAAAACATCTCCTTTCTCACTTAGGTTTGCCTCTGCTACTGGAGGTGGTGGAGACTGAGGGATGACTTGTGGTGTTCTCGACATCAGGTCAACATCTTCATGTTGTGGCTTTTGTTCCAACTCCATGTTTGTCACTTCGATTAGTTTCTCAATCTGTTGAGAAAGCTCCCGATCCTCCATATATTCACCTTCCTCCTCAACTTCTAGTTGTTCCTATTCTTCAACCTGTATCAATGTTGTTTTATCTATCATTGCACATTTCCTCTGTTCTTCTTCCTGCTTCTACTTCTCTTCTCATTCTCTTCTTCTTAACTTTTGTTCTTAGTTCAACTTCTTGTTTGTCTCCTGCAACTTCAGTTCTGCTTCTCGCAACCTCTGCTTTTCTCTCTTTCTATGCTTTTCTCTATGTATCCTTTGCTTCTAAAGATTCTTTATTGATAAGAGGATCTGATTTCTTTTGCAACTTTGTTCTCCCTGTGGATCGTCAACAATCTTCCTCTTTCCCTTGTCTTGCATGGGATTGCTACCTTCTGCTATTGTTGCTTCCAGAGTTATTGTTGTATGTGGAGCATCTTGTGAATTCCTTGCTAAACTGACCAACGCATTCAGTCTGGAGGAATTTTAGCAGTACCTCCAAGGATCCTCCTCCAGCCAATGAAATGATCCATTGATCCACGGAAAGTAAACACAATGGTCCTTGCAAATACCATGGGGATCATACAAATTTAGATGCTTAGTGCTGAATTCAAATCTCAATATTTCCTTAGCCTCGACATCTACGACTTTCAAGTTATTTCTCTCGTATAATATAATCTGTGAAAGAAGGGTGGGCCATGGTGCTTTATTCTTTCTATGCAGCGCTGCTTACAACCCTGTAGCAATATGGTATGATACTTCTTGCATGATCAGTTTTTCAATGGCATACCTTGTTAAGACATGCGAAGGCTTCTCTCCTCCAAACACTCTAATGAAGGTGCCACCTGGTGAGGCATACCGATCTACAATGTCTAATATCGCCTCCCTTTCTTTTCGTGACATGCAAGGTGGATCTTCTTTAAAGATAGGCTTGTACAAAAAGATGATAAAGTGGTCAATTAGTCATTCCATTACTCCTCGATATCTGCATTCTAAAAGAAACTTGCAATATATGTTCATGGTGGTCTCTCATGGCGTCCATGTCTAGTTCATGCTAGGGAACTACTGTTGCACACAAATTGCATCCAATAAGTATGCAGACACATAGAACCTTGTTCACTCACACTTGGGTAGATTTTGAGCCTGTGCTACATGGTCCTTCAATTGTTGAGCCAACAAATCTGACCAATTGAACAACCTCCCATCGTTCACTAACTGGTCTAATAAGACTTCCTATCGGTCAAGAAAGGTTTCAGTGCTCTCTTGACGATAGATTTTGGAAGCAAAGATAACGAAGAGATGGTATGCCTTCCTGAGGGACATTGTCTTGTACATGTGGGTGGGTGTCTATTGGAACTTCGATGGCTCTTTCACCCAGCATTTGACAATGTCTCGTATGTTCACATAGTTATGGGCAGCATAGAATGTTGGGTGTGTGTTATATTCTTTCCACGACTAGCCCCATGCGCGAAGCTGGGGGGTTTAGAGGGGGGGCAGTGGCCCCCCTCTACGGGGTTTGGGGCAGTGCACTGAGATTTTTTTTTTGGACCCTATATTAGGTGGGCGGACTTACCTGTGGTTTTGTGCATGGGCTTTGCACATGGTTTTGGGCATGATGGTTTTCTGCCCATATTATCTTATAGATGCGGTCAAGGGAACTACGGTTATGTTCTAATCCAAGGTTAATGGATTCTTCGACATGTATATATATTTATTGTAACATTGAAAGGAATATAATGAATAATCAATCTAGTAGTCCCAATTTTGGGATCCAGGGGAAAATCTTTGTGTATATCTATTTTATATTTTATGCTCTCGCTATTGTTTATTTTTCCTCTTTTAAAATTCGTATGTAGGTAATTAATGTACAGAGTTAAAACCTACAGAGAAGAGTGATTCAATGCACTTTACTAGCTCAGGCAAGTGATACATCTGCTGAAAGTGTTCTTCCTGGTGGCACTGCTTAATGTCATGGTATTCTCATCCATGTGTGAGACAATTCAACTGATGATATCTGCACACGAGAAGACGAGATACCTATATGCAACCTTGTTTAGCCATGGCTGATGAATACTAAGTTAAACTTGTCGGTCCTCTAAGTCTGCCTCAAATTCTTTTGCAAAAGTATCTTTAATCTGTTGCCATGTCAGTGATGATCCCTTCTCTATACACAACTGAATATCTGCGTACACCGATAAATCAACTGATGTTTTCTCAACTACTTCCATAGTATTGATCTCAGTGGTTTCCTTTGATGTATCTCTCTTAGATGCCATGGTAATGGTGATTGTTGGAGGGTGTTCAACAACTGTTGTACCTGTGCAATAAAAAGGACACTCATGGCAAGCAAATGTCAGTTTTAAGATAAACAACTTACCAGGCAAGCTCAAGCAACAAATCAGGCTGTAGATGGGAAGGATTGCATAATTTTTACTTACAGGGGGGACTGGCTGCATGTGGGAATTGCACACTACGCAGTCCCATCAACCAAGGTGGAAGCCTGATGGTTAAAACTATGCAATGCGTAGTTCATCTTGGGCAGAGGCATGGGAGAGACTATGCATTGTGTAGTCTCAATGGCCAAATTGCAGGATGGCTCCTGGAACTATGAAGTGCGAAGTTGGAGTGAGCTTGGACTATGCAATGTGCAATTCCATAGCCCAAGCTTGTGGATTGACCCTCAAGATTGAACAGTTCCTGCTGGACAAACTGAAAGCTAGCCAAGGGAAACCCAGATCTACCCAAGGGAAGTGTGAAAACAAGAAGATATGAGGGATAGTGTGAATTTGAGTGCATATCTAACTAAGGGTAGATAGATGCAAGTAAATCAAGTGCAACAATTAATGGAACATAAGGAAAATTAAGTAAGTGAGGAGAGTCGCCGCAACGATGACTATTCATGCGAGAAAAGGAAAACTAATGTGACACTTGTGAAAGGAAATCTAAAAATTAAAATAACAATTCTACAATTTAAAAAAAGTCAAAACACTAGCAACCCTGGGGAGAAACAAGTGAAACAACACTCACACAAGCCAAACAACAAAAATCGATAGAAATAAAAGATAAAAGATGATAAAAGAAAAACTCACCCAGAAAAGCACCGACGATCACACCGAAGGTTCCTTGATCTCATCGACAATTCTAGATCTGCACAATCGAATGTGAAAATGGGCTCTAGAAGCATTGATTAAATAGATTTGGACAAATTAGGGTTTATGACGGGCATGCCTAAAATCAAGGAAAAAGTGACACTTTACGAAAGTTTCTAAAAATAGTGCAAGTGCCTACTCCAGGATACCAAAAATAGATCGTTATTTTTTAGGGATGCTTTTTTTCTTTTTTTCTGGGGAAACTTTCCATGCACACTCTCATGATAGAATGCACAGTTCTGGGGAGCTGGGAAAATTTTCGGCTCAGTGCACTGGACAGTTTCTGAGCTTAGTGAGGGTTGCATAATTTTTGGGCTCAATGTTGGTTTCTTCCCATGACTGTGCAACTTCTGAGCTAAAGGCTCACTGGAAATCAGGACTGTGCAACTCCCATCATCAAGGCTACTTGCCCTTAAGGATTGCGTGGTTTTTGGAGGCAAGCCCAGAACTGTTGTGAGACCAAGTTGGGAGATCAACTTGTGACTTAGAAGTATAATATATGTTAACAAACACAGGCGAAAATGAAAAGATAAGTCTCAATCAAAGCATGAGTACCTAGATTAGTACAAGATGGGTTGTTGTGCACAATAAGGAAGGCTCCAAAATCGAAGCATAATAAAAATTTTGGAGGGTGGTTGTAGCCGCTACAACAAACCCATTAAGCAATGTAGTTAAATGGTACCATGCATGAGCATCCATCCATCCTAGTGAAATGCGGACATGGATTCCAACGATGGCCTTTCGTTGATTTGGATTTTTGGTTTCTTCTTGGGATCCATGTGTTTCTTTTAGTCCTCCATGTGCCTCCATACTAGTTTCCTCTTTGGTTCTATGTTGTTCCATTGTGATTTTTTGATGTTGATGCCATTTTCTTATAGAGTATCAATTTCTTTGAGTGGTATACAACAACATTATCTATCAATTCTTATTTTATTAACTTGTTAACATGTGAATAAGTAGCTTCATATTCTTTTTTATGCCTTTCCTTTGGATTTTCTTCAAGTTCTTTGTAGCTTCTTCTTCTAATTCAATCCTAGACTCTTCATGTAATGTGCAGTGAGGTACTACAATTTGTTTTTATGAAAGTACTTGCTCATGTGCCCCCTTGAGCCCTTCCTATTTAGTAATAGAAATATCCTCATATATATATAATAATAATTTTGCACCTCAAAAACATTTTGCACATTAATATTAACTGTATCAATTGAGTCTATCCAAGGATATCCAAATAGAATATCCACATTATCCATATTTGTAGCATAAAAATATGAATCCAACACATATTTATTCAAGGTAATCTTCAAATATTTTAATATTTCAAATATTTGAACATTTTCACTCTTAACCTATGTGTCTTGGATATTCTTTGTGGGAACTTCAATATTTTAGCCAAGTTAACATTGATGAAATTATGTTTGCAACTGTGGTTGATAAAAACAATGACCTTTTCTTATTGAATGCAATAAGAAGTGGTCACATGAGAATAAATTCTTAGTGCTCTTTTTATCCTTCTTCACAACGTGACACCACCTATCTAACTATACTTTTTCAAATTATTCATATGAAAGTGCATACATCTCATTACGAACATGCAAATTCCACCAAATGGTCACATCACCTCCTATATTCAATTTAGCTATAGTTTTGGTTCTTCCCCCTTTATCACTTCTCATATTTTATGTATTCCTCAATACCATGTATGTCCTCTTTCCCCTTAAAATACATTTTGCCAAAAATACAAAAAGGGTTTGAAAGAGAATAGTTTAATTTTCAATGAACCTCCATTATGTAGTTGGAGTTTAAGACTGAAAATGTAAAATGACCACAACTTCTATCGTACATTTAAGATATTTTTATTGTGACCCAAACATTGTTATCAAAACTAGACTAGAATTGGTGGAACTCACCACTTTGTCTGGAATGGAGGCAAAACCAATTTGAATTGATGCTTTGCACCATTTTAGGTTGGTTCGATACAAAACCAATCAATTTTGTATAATGTCATATCATGTAGCTAGGGAACACAAAACCTAATTAAAAAATAAATAAGTTAGGCTATTTACAAGCATAATATCTAACCCAAGGCCCTACTAATGCTATTTAAAAATACCCTTCTTGCTCTAGTGCACTCAACCTAATCATTAATGGTAATATTAAATTATTGAAGTAAAAGGATGAATTTTCTTTTACTTAATTTTTTAATATTACCATTAATTATTTTAAGATGTTAGAGAGTGGTTCCAAACTCATTGAATTTTATATGGAGAAAGTATACTTTTAGATTTCATTCAAAATTCAATAGACTTAATAGTTTTCAAAACTTTAGGATTAGTAAGATTGTAATGTTTCCATTGGATTTTGTCATGTATGAGGGTATGGAACTAGCATTTTATAATATCATGAACCTCTCTATGTGACTCGATGTTGGTGGCATTGTGTTTTCCCTATGACAAACACCCTCCAATTTTTTTCCAAAACTTAAATTTTGGAGCCTACTGTGGATCTTGTGATTGGTTGTTCCATAGTCACTTACTCACACATGCTCAGTTTGCTACAAGTTCATGAACGTATTATTTTATGCAAGCTTGAAAAAGCATAGCATAGTTCATCAAGATAGTGTCTACGTAATGTTTAACCCATGTTGACAGGCAATGCACACTATTATTGATAGTCCCTTACATTTGGCTACATTTATACTTTTATTTTGGTGAATTTTTCAAACTGTTGCTTTTGTGCACCTTCGCTTTCGCGAGTGTTGTTTTCATGCTTTCGACTGTCGCTTTTTCTTGCTTTGAATTTAATTAGTGTCATTTTCATGTTATACTTATTGTGTCATGTGTTGCCTTCACTGTTGTTCATGTATCACAAGTGTCATTCCCCATTTTCTCTTCATATAGTAAATGTCGTCTTTTGGCATGTGGAGTGTCTCACAACACACACAATCTAGTTTTGGTGTGTTTCAAGGGTTAATATTTTAATTAATGAGTTATACTTACCATTTAAACACGTATCACACTCATTTAAAAAAAAAAATCATTTTTGCACAAGTGTCGTCAGGGTCGTCGAAAAGTGTATCTTTGGTGTCACACTTGTCGTCACATAGTTGTTGCACTAAGGGAAGTTTGTTGTTCATGTGTTCTGGATGATCTATGTTATGTCGTAAAGTTTTCTAAGTGTTTGATCATAGTCAAGTCTATCACTGTTCACATCAACTTCATCGATCCCACACTTCCAAATTTGGAATAACTTTTGACCAAGCAACTTAACCTCATCCAACCCTCCTAAACTATGCATTGAGCAGTCTCAACCCTTAAGATAGACCCTGCATGTTGACACTATGCAATGCACACTTCCTACCTCCCAGGACTACACATTGCGCAGTCTCAGTGCTCAAGCCCAGACCTTGACCACCAAAATTGCGCAATCATGCCCTCTAGTCAGGGACGAACTACGCACTGTGGACTCTCAATCCTCAAGACTAAGACTTGAGCTCTTGAACTATGCAATTATGCAATCACCTAGCCTCCTTTCCTCCCAAAAATGTGTAGTGGGAAAAATCAAGGCTCAAGCATCCAACTCACGTCCTTGAGTCCCTCAACTGCGTAGTTCATTTGCCTAGGTCTCCAGAAATGTGCATTGCATAGTATCAAGGCTCAAGTCTCCAGACGAAGCCCTTGAGTCCCTAAATTGTGTAATGCCTTCGCCTCTATCCTCCAAAAATTGTGCAGTGGGCATTTTCAAGCCTCAAGCCCTGGCCCCTTAACTACTAATCCCCTAAACTGTGCAATCTCTTGAACATGGCCATCCTGAACTACACATTCTGTAGTCTGAAGCCTCAATCATAGATCATGGCCTCTGGAACTGCGTAATCCCTTATCCAGTCACTCAACTAGTCACCAATTCCATCCCTAGTACGCGAGTTCATGAAATATGTTAAGTTATGGGTTTCTTGGATTGATGTTGGCTTGTCATGAATGGTTTTCAGTTGGAGGTACTCTATCTCATCATGACAGGATGACGAGGGAGGAAAAGGAGAAGGGGACCATGCTATAAGACACATATGAAGCTGAAGGCATGAGATGATCATCAGACGGGAAGACAAAGGAACACTAGATTATAATATAATATCTAAGATCGAGACTACATGAAGGCTGCATCTGATCCACGACCTTTTGGAGGGTGGATATGAAGAAAAAAACATATCTCTCATGAAGGTCAACCATTGCACATCTCTTATTAAAGACACATAACAAGGAGCAACATGAATGGCTTGGCATTGCCATGTCATCAATAAATCCATGTTATCAGTGTCATTTCATGTCATGTCATGAATCGTCATATGCCACATCATTCTTATGGATTATGCAATGTCTTATTCGAATATGTATTATAAAGTGGAAGTCCAAAGGACATGTACATAACATGAAGATTCATGTAAAGTAGAAAAGTCATAAGAAGTCAAACAATCATGAGGGTAGTCAAAGAATCACAAGGGAGGTGAAGAATCACCCCATTGGTTATATATACACCCTCATTGTATGAGAAAAGGACTTTTCACCTTGGCTCCTCCTGCAAGGGATTAGAGAGACAAGCTAGTTATTTTGAGGAGCAAGTGGTGGCTCCAATGCTCCACTATTGGAGCTAGTGGTGTTCGGTGTATACATGTTTCTTGGGAATTTTAATTAATATATGAAGTCTAATGGCCAACACATTCTTCAAGCATGGATTATGAATGTTTGTAATATTGTTTTGTGAATGTTTGTGATTCGTGTTTGTTTTCACCTTTACTAAAGTAGTTGAATCATTTCAGTTATTTTAGTGCTTATCATATTGGGAATGTGTTGTAATGGTTGTGAATCCCATCGCATCTTTGTGGACTATTCCGCTATATGTTAGACGAATCTCTCTTGATTATGTGTGTTTCTACCATAGTGGTACTGTTGCCTCTCTCTTAGAACCTCACTTCCTTCTCCATATGTAGTAGAAGAACCTTGACATACCTACAACCAAATGCTCACCAGGAACACTTAATTGCTTTTCGAAGGCACACATGCATTCCTCTCTCTTACTGATAGTAGGATCCAAGGAAAATATATAAGAATACATGGCGATCGGGCTAACACTCATGATGGGGCTCCTATTTCAAACGATGTGAGGGTTAATTGGGACTTCACATTGCAGAGACCCCCTTGGTTAACGGATTTCCAGCACCAACAACACATTGATTGTTGAACTTCTCTACCATGTCCCTTGTAAAAATGTGCCCTTCACTCAAGAAAAACAATAATTCGACATGCTAAGTTTTTCTTTCTTATTTTAATATTTATAAGGTGATATTGATGATGAGAATCCCAATATAGGTAGGATTTTGATGATGTGTAATTATTTATTGTAGCATGATTTTTTTTAGACTCCAAAGGCTACTTAGAACCTCTTTCTTTCATTATTTTTGGTTCAAAGCTGAATTGCACTCAATTTTATTTTGATTATATGTACCGTTACTTGCTATATACATTATAAATTTGCATATTTGTATATAATATTTTGTAATTCATTGTATTAATATATATATATTATATTTTCTTTTACAAAATTTGAATATTCTATGTAATATTTTATGACTTGTGTTTTGGTCCTATTTTTTTCTAGTTTCAACCCAATTCACGTTTTGTGGTCAATTGATTCGATGATTGGTCTATTTTTAATAAAATTGGACCCCAATTATGAAATGCCATGACTTTTTTTATTTACTAGCTCTAGTTTGACTAAAATATGTGCTTTATATCAAAAGCTATCTAATATGCAAAATTTGTGGCCATCATTGGGAAAAAATCTCCTAAAATGACCAATTTTAAATTATGAATAACATCACTTCTCCAAACTATTATTATTTTTATTTTTTATTTTAATTATTTTTTTTATTTATTTTATTTTTATTATTTTATTTTATTATATATATATTTATTTTATTTTTTTTTCTTCGTAAGAAATCAGCCAAAATAAAAAATTCCACACATCATGTACAAGAAAGAGCTATGATATCACTTGTAGTAAAACGTCACAGATATAATAGATATTCCACCATAAACCTTCCAAGGTAATACCTTAAACACCAAAGATACCAAAGCATTCACCATGAAAGACATTAATAATATAGTAAGAAGAACCATTGAGGTAGGGTAACACCATGGAATACTCCTCATGGAAGGAATGATTCTACAAATGATGCTTCCTATGAAACAATACAATTCAACACACTCCCAATATAATGATACTAATGTGTATTTATAATTTCCCATGAATATTCATAGAGGCCTATAACAAATTCCCATTTTTATTATGTTATTCCATTTTAATATATAATGGGACCATTCCATTATTTTGGCCACATTACATTTATTATCCTCTTTGGGACCTCCTTAGCTACCCCTTATTATCCTCTCTTAATACAATGTATTTCAACCCACTTGGCATGTTTGATCCTTAAAACATGGGAAAAATACATAATATGCAAAATTAACAAATGTAGTCAACTAGTATCGTGCATTAACATCCATCCTGTTAGAAATTAATTAATAGAGCAATGAAATACATAAAATATTGTGGAAACGCAAATACAAAAATGCATAAAACAAGAGAGATACAGATATACATGGTTCACCCAATTTGGGGTACGTCAGGGAGAAACAACCCGCCCTTCCTTTTATATTACCAAACAAAATGAAGAGATACAACTTATAGTAGATCCGTTGTGATTTTCTCTTCACTCTCACACAAACTCCTTTCTCTCTCTCACTCAGAATAATAATACACATCCAAAATAAAATTCCCCATATAAACCGAGGGTTGCCTTCTAGGGAAAAAAACCCTAAATCAACATAACTTCTACCGTCAAATCATCCGCCTAATGAACAATCCAGATTGACCTCAAAATTTCAATATTTTACAAGGCATTTTTTCTTCTATTTTTAGCTTTGGGGGTGCTATCCCCGAACCCTTGCCAAGGGGGGGGGCTCATAAAAGACATCATTTAATCCCCCCTAGACACCCCTAATAGTGATTAAATGGGTGGAATTGTTGTCTCGTTAGTAATGGGGATCCAATGCGGCTGAAACGAAAAAACTATGAACAATGAGGAAGATAATCACGCTCCACACCCAACACATCCATGCTAGTGAAATGTGGACATGGAATCCAATTATTGTATTCCTTGTTTTAGATGTAGATTTTTTCTTGACATCCTTGTCTTTATTGTGTTGCCTTGATACCTCTATGCATTTCTTTTTGTCCTCAATGTGCCTCGACACTAGTTTCCTCTTTGGTTCCATATTGGCCCATAGTGATTTTCCTAATGTTGTTTCACTTGTCTTGAAAATTTCTACTTCTCTTAGTGGTGTTCGTGGAAATATACAACAACCTTATCTATCTATTCTTCGTTGTTTGAATAAAGAAAATGCAGTTAAGTATCTCCTTCTTCTTATTTATGCCATTCCCAAGGATTTTCTTCAAGTGCTTTTGTAGGCTCTTCATGTGTAATCAGACACTAAAATTTGTTTCCTTGCTAGTACTTCTTCTTGTGCCCCCTTGTGCCCTTCCTATTTAATAAGAGAAATACCCTACGGTGTCATTTTCATTTTCTTGTACTACAACATTAGAAGCTTCTTTTTCACATTTAATCGTACCAATTAGTACATCCAAGGATATCCCAAAAAAATTCTACATCATTGATACCGAGAGCATAAAATTTTCAATGCAACAAATATTTATTCACATAATCTTTAAATCTTTAAAAATTTGAACATTTTCACCCTCAACCTTTGTTACTTGGATATTCTTTGTGGGGGCTTGAAATATTTTAGCCAAGTTAGCATTGATAAAATTATCTTTGTTGATAAGCCCAAATATTGCAAAAAGAGTGAAAGTAATGATCTCCAATATTGCAACAAGAGTGTTGTGACTCCTAAGGCTACCAACTTTAATTATCAACCTGGGGTTCGTACAAACTTAAGAGGTGGCAGTGTTATATGCACAATAGGCTAAGCTCTACTCAAGTTACTCTAAGGAAATAAATGAGACCAAGGTATAAAAATACCACTCTATCAATTGAATTTATGTTTGCAAGAAAAATATATTGCATAGAAGGAAAGTTATAATCCACTTGCATAAATGAAAATATTAATCTATTTTCAGAAATGGAAATGCTACTCTACTTTGCAGAAGTGTAATTGCTAACCTACTTGATCAAATGTGAATTCTAGCCTACTGGCATAAATTTATAGGTTAATCTACTCGTATAATGTAGACATTAATCTATTTGCAAAATGTAAATGTTACTTCAAAGGGAAACCTAGTTTATGCATAGGAAATAACAATGCTTGAAATAGAAACTCTAGCTTAAGAAGCATAAAACAAAGAAAGAAAACCTAATCTACCTTGCATAAATTAAAGAGCATGAAATCATCCTTTAATCACTGAATTCAAGAGAGATTATCAACAAAGTTCATTAGGTGCTTCATATATTAATCATGAAAATAATCTATGCTATTCAACTCATGAACCTGTCTACTAAGCCTGCTTAAATGAGTTGCAGTGGTAGAAAGGAAAGTACTAAGTGGTATTTGGTATTCCTAAATTATGGTTTCAGATACTAAGAGAAATTATTAGGGTGTAGGAGGAAAAAATCAAGCTTCAAGTACAATTTTGGTCAAGTTTGGAGGGCTTCTACACAGTGCTACAAGATTGCTATAGGACGCTACAAGATTGTCTGGTTTTGCTACATAATTGAATATATGAGCATTCTAAGGGATAAAAATTAAACCTGAAGGTGGTATATGGTAATGGAAGGTATAAGAATATTGTATGAGTCCCTTTCCAAGCTTAGTACCCTTCAAGGGGCCATCTTGCATAAGGAACAATGCACATGGTGGCCTTCAACAAACCAGGAATGTACTCTTGATGAATAATGTTTTGAAGGAGTTGTTGAGGTAGAAAGAAATGAGTTGGTGGTAAGATAAGGAGTGTAAATGTAAATTTTAACCCTGCAAATCAACAGTAGTACCTACACAACACAAAAATTTACTCAATCTTGCCAAACATCAAGGGCACATTAACGATGAAAATTGCATAAAGTCGAAATAACAAAGAAATGACGAGTTTAATTTTATTTGAGATCTGACTACTGCATTAAAAGACAACATATATTGTAGTATGCATGATATCGACATCCACAAAATATTATGCTTCCTATGTTAAAAAAAAAACTGCTAAACTAATCACCAATTTGTAGAATATAGAGATGCAAAAACAAGGTTAATCAGAGACCTAACTACTGCAGAAAGAAAATAACTATATTTTTGGTTTTCCAACACAACATCCCCAACCAAACTTCCCATAAGAAAGGTGATTGATAGACTCACACAAGCAATTTTTCATAAACAAATCCTGCTAAGAAGGAAAGAAAATATTGCTAGGAAAGAGAATGCATGAATAACATACATAAAGAGAGGGACTAGAGCCTCTAGGTTGGGCCCTAACCCAAGGGGACTCAGCCCTATAAATTAAACTCAGATTAAAGATAACAAAAGGATTCTCATTAACATAAATTATTGCTCAAGTACATGATAAAAGGAATGAAAAATTACAAGTTTGAGCTCCTAGCTCTTAGTAGTCTTTATCTTCTCTAGAAGTTAGAATCCTATTGAGCCCGTAGGCTTTCTTATTTACACAAAAATGATTGAAGGTTAGCCTCCATGGAAAGAGGGTTGCTTCCCTCCAATATTACTAAAAAAGTGGATCTAACTCCCTGAGATCCTCGAAAACCTTGAGTTCATCAGTTTCTATTAGATCCTGGAACAGTGGGTGAGTAAATACAGGGATCAAGTCGAGTTGTAGGTGAGTAAATGTAGTGGACAAGCCTCCTACATCTTCTCTAACTACCAATATTTCTCTGCATAGTAAATGTACTATTTTCATGCACATTAATCATATTAGACCACATTATGTGATAAACATCCTTTAGTCTTCCTAATAAACAAATTATAGTAAAAAAGATGTTATCAAATGCGAGGAAAGAGGTATTTATACACTAAAGTATGGCCAGGTGGGCCTCGCTATGTACCTATTATTCTGGCCCATCATCACCCCCTACTGAAGTTGTTGCTCACCCTCTGAGAAACTCAACCATTTAGTTCCATCTCATACATATCCCTGATGGCTTCCCTAACATCCCAAGGTATCTCTGAAGGAGTGCCCTTTTGAGGGTGGAACTCTACATTTTTCTATATTTTTCCCACTCTTGTTGCTCTTCAATATACTCTTTCCTTTCATGTAGCCCTAGTAATAAATAAGGGTTGAAGTTAAGCCCAATCTAGTTGGCCCTCAATCTTTGAATGATCCTCTTATAGAAGGGTGTATTCTCCAAGGCATTCCTCAATCTATTTGGGGAGTGGTACTCTTTGATTTGTAAGCTAAGTAACAATGAGTGTCGTCTCCTCTAACAAGCTTGAAACCCATCGATCCCTAACGGTCTGAAAATGTGTTCAAAGTGTTGGATGACTTGCTCCTACTTCTCTATGTAGCATGGTGCTAATTTGGGATCCTAGAGATGAGTCTATGGTTGTTGATGAAAAGGTGAGAGGCTCTCAACTCTACTCTAACCCAAATGGGTTCACTAGTCTCTTTGGATATGATTCTTTTTACTTCTTTATGCCTTGCCTCTTCATGGGCCAACCATGAGGCTAATGCCATCAATTTCACATCGCTCATCCTATAGTTTAGATCCCATAAGTTCATGTCAGTCAATATGATGTTGTGCATGTAAAGCTCTATCATCTTATCTCTGTCCTCAACTCTAACCTTATGATAAAATTAAATAAATTGTTTGTAGCGTTGGAAGGGAATTGAACCTTTTTGTTCTAGAGTTTTGATTGGAAATTGAAGCCATTTATCTTTAAGGAATAAGGCATATAATTTTGAGGGATGTTTGCACTGGGTGGCCTTCATGGCCAAGCTTTCCATGGTGGCAAGTTGCCCTAATTTCTTCTGCAATTTCTCTTTTAAAATATTGTTTTCCATTTGTAGTTGTTCCCTCATGGTTGACTATCTCAATCTCAAATCAACCACTGCTTCTTCCATCTTCTTCATTCTCTCTTCCAAGAGGTCTATTAGGATTCCAAGAAACTCTCCTAGGTTGTAGCTCGGAGATTCTTGGTAACATATAAATTCAACTATTGTTGCAAGGTTTAGTGGAAGGAATGATGGTTTGGTTCAAGCTATATAACCACTTTTACTCTGTTTCACCCCAGACATGCGTGAACACCCTCAGACTACAAGGCTTTAGACCGCCAATGCTCACAGTTTAGAGATTTAGGTGAGTATGGGGAATACTAACCATACCGGCAGATACACAAGACCATGCGATGGCCGGCTGCAACTAGTATAGAAACCTGCAAATCTAGTCTATTAATGCAAAGATAGGATGACAACTCTCCTGCATTAGATAGAAAGAAACCTAAGTGACCTATTCAATGATGCATTAAATATTTTAACACAGAGACAAGATGAGAGTTATCTAATGTTAAACATTAAGAGATCAAGAACACATCACATCAGACACAAGCTTAGAACAGAGGAAAATGGACAGTGAGTAGTTAACAACAAAAGAAGCTTGTATTTGTTGAAAATGAAGATGAGATGCTGCAAGTTACAAAGTGCCTACAGTCTCCAGAAGTTGAACTTTACATCAAATGCCAACCTTGATTACATCTTTCTTCTGGGTATTTATAAGTTTACATTACAGTGGCACCTGGCCATTTAGGTATGGAGGGGTCTTAATTGACCACGAACTGCATTTAGTTGCCTAATGGAGTCTCTGAACGAGGTTGCTTGCTTTACTGTGTAAATCTGATCTGCACAACTGTTGTGCTATCCTTTAGGCAGTTGGAATGCTTGTAGCAGTGAAGTCCATGACTGATAAATTCTGTTACAGTGTCGTGCTATGTCCTTTTCTCCCTTTGGCTATATTTTCTGTTTAATGTGGTTGTTGGGGATCTTAATGTAACTGGTCCAGGCAGAGCTAGTCATCTCCTTCTTCAGGAAACATAATGGTCATAGGATGTGGGATGCATGGGTAAGTGGACAATTAGGATGAGGGAGAGAGATGACTGTCAGATCGGGGAGATGAACGGTGGAGATGGCTCGATGAAGGCGTTAGGGCCGTTGGATCTTCTGCAGACAGATCGGATGGTCATTAGGTGATGGAGTTGCGTGGGCACTAAAGGGTGAGGGTGGTTAACTTAGGCGGTAACGATTTTCATTGCACCAATTTCAGGTGCTAAGTGGTAATTGCCCAGGGCCGAGCGATTCCACTCAATGAATGACACATAACAGCGAATGAGAGATAAAAACCGCTCTCATCGCGCGCTATCGCTCGATCTAGTTTCTCTCGTGATATGTGCGAAGGCCATCGAATCTGGTGGAGATGATCTGACGATGGAGAGTGGTAGAGCAGGTCACCTTTATTGGGTGTGACGGGAGCCATTGGATCACCTAGGTGGGGTGATCAACGGCGGGGATGCAGCGTGACGAGTTACGAACGCGCTAAGACATATGGTAGGGTTTTGTGGGTGCTTTGGGATTTTGCACTTGGGGCTAAGGCCAAAGGGAATTTTGTCAGGTTTAGAAGGTTCATTTAGGAAATGAGGAAGATTAAAGGTGAGAGGGGTGAGGAAAAAAGGGAAAAGTGACCACTGTAAGCCCCCTTTTGGACACAACCAAACACACTAGATCTCTTTCCGGCACTAGAAAATCAGCACTGCACAGTAGAGCTAAAATTGGCTTCTTCTGAGGATGAAATCCTCCTTGTGAGTTTCAAGAACTGTAGACCACTGCCTTCATATAGAGACAAGATCAACAAGAATTCCTAGTATTCCATTGGGCATGGAGTCTAATTAAGCCTACACCTAAAAACTGTAAAAGACATATTTTATAATGTTGGGGCTAAAAGGTCTTAAACAACTTAAACCTTTAAAAACTACCCTTTAACTGGGCCATCAAAAACCGTTTCTCCTTCCATACTTTGCAGCATGAAAGTGTTGTTCTCCTGGACCTAAGCAATGACAAAACGTCCAGTCCACAGAGCATCGAATTTTCCATGATTGACTTTCTTTTCTTTCAATGCATCCCATTTAACAACCAAGTCTCCAATTTGAAAATTTTCCATCTTTGCCTTCTTGTAAAAGGCTTCTTTGTTTCTATTTTGATGTGTTGCAGACTTTTTGATCAATTGATCTTTGATTTGATGCACTCCAGCCAAGTCATTAATCCTCTTTTCCATGTCATTTTCCTCATTCTGCTCTTCCTGCAAGACCTTGGCCAAAGGGAGGGTCAACTAGATTGGGAATATAGACTCAGTGCCATATACCATCTTGAACGGAGAATTCACTGTGGATTTCTTGGTGGTCACCCTGTCAGCCCATAATGCAAACTTCAGTTTGGAATTCTAGTTCCTTTTGTTGTCTTCTAATAGCTTTTTGGTTATCCTTATCAGGCTCTTATTGGATGATTCTTCTAGACCATTTCCTTGAGGGTAATATGAGGTGGAATGCACTAGCTTAATGCCCATTGAGTCACACATGCCCACCAACTATTTTTCTCTGAAGGTTTCTGCATTATATGTAACCAATTTGTGTGGACAGCCAAACCTGGTGAAAATATTTTCTG
Organism: Pinus taeda; assembly: GCA_000404065.3. Lineage (NCBI taxonomy): Eukaryota > Viridiplantae > Streptophyta > Pinopsida > Pinales > Pinaceae > Pinus > Pinus taeda. The sequence continues at coordinate 138,847 of APFE030719979.1, forward strand.
TGAAGAACTTCATGACAACATGGTGATCAACTTTCCTAGTAGGGATGGCCTCTATTCATTTAGTGAAGTAATCAGTGGCTACTAAGATCCATTTGTGTTGGCCACTAGAATGTGGATTAATTTCCCCTATGAAATCCAAGCCCCACTGCTGGAAAGGGCCGCTGGCATGTATTGGCTTCAAGGGTAAGGATTTCAACTGATGTTTTCCTTCAAACCTCTGGCACCTGTCACAAGATTTTACAAATGAAAATACATCAGAAAACAGAGCGGGCCAATAATACCCAACTCTGAGGATCTTGTGGGTTGTGGTTTCCCAATAGTGATGTCCACCACAGATGCTGAAATGAAATTGATGCATGACCTCCACAGATTGTTATTTGCCCAGAAATCTTAAGAGGATTCCTGATGGGTCCCTCCAATAAAGCAAGCTTTCATGAATACAATACTTGGCTGCCTTTAGCTTAACAGTCCTGGCTTGGCTCGAGCTAAGACCTGGAGGGACTTCTAGTTTCATAAAAAAGTGAGCTATTTTATCATACCATTCACAAGAGGCCAGATTTCAACCAAAGACTAGTTCTTCCCTCGTTCAACTATTTCTCCCATTGTCTGTCTATCATCTGAGTTTGAGCTTATCCAATTCATGTCCAACATCCTGCAATTTTCTTCAGCCATCAGCTTGGTAAGGCTCTGACCCTTAATAATCTTGTTGGGCTTTATTTCTATGTTGAATTCAATAAGCTTTGCAATCCATTTAGCCCTTCTTCCATCAACATTTGGCTGTGTCAGGACATCCTTTACTAAAGCAGAGGGCACGTATGTAATTACCTTGGAGTGCAGCATGTAGATTCGGAAAGATTTTAAATATTTGATAAGAGCAGAAGCTTGCTTTTCGATAATATCAACCTTAATTTAGCATCCCTTAAGGTTTTGCTGAAAAATGCCACTGGATGCTTTGAATCCTCATCATCTTTCTGCAATAAGACTACTGCAAGGGTGTCAAAGGAAGCAAAGGAGAAGATATGAAACTCCTTGCTATAGTCTGGGATGATCAAAGTGGGAGCTTCCATAATAGCTCTTTTGATGGCTTCAAAAGATCTTCTTGTTGCATTAGTCCATTTGATCTCTGATCCCTTTTTCAGCATAAAGGTAATGTGTTTTACCAATTCTGAAAAATTAAGAATAAACCTCCTTACAAAATTTATTTTGCCCAAAAAGGATTGGATGTCCTTTTTCGATCTTGGGATAGACAAGGTCTGTATCGCTTTCACTCTCTCTGGGTCAATCTTGACACCTACAGCAGAAACAATGTGTCCTAGAAGCTTGCCCTCTTCTAAAGCAAAATATGACTTCTTAGGATTCACTAATATCCCAAACCTTCTGCACTTCAAAAACACTTTCTTTAAATGCTGCAAATGATCTTGATGGCGGCTAGAGCATATTTTTATATCATCCAGGTAGACAACGACAAACTTATCCTTCTCTCCTACGAATGCTATATCCATGGCTCTCTAAAAGGTGGCCCCAACATTCATTAGTCCAAAAGGCATCTTGGATTACATAAAAGTTCCCCAAGGAGTGGTGAAATCAGCCTTTTCTTGGGCATCTGGATGTACAACAACTTGGTTATACCCTGAAAATCCATCCAAGAAAGACATAACTTTAGCTCTTGAGACTTTCTGTAGCAAATGTTCCATCTTTGGAAGGGGATGGTTGTCTTTCTTAGAGCATTTGTTCAAGTTCCTGAAATCAACAGACAACCTGATTTCTCCACTTTTCTTCCTCACCACTACCAAGTTGGCTACCCACTTTGAGTATCTCAGGGGAACTATGATTTTGGCAGTCAACAACTTCTTGATTTCATTTTCAATCAGAGGGAGGAGCAAAGGATTTATGGGTCTCAGCTTCTGTTTGAAAGGAATGGTGTCTTTTTCCAATGGGATCTTATGCTGGATGATATTTTTGTCATAAATTTTAAGGTCATTGTATTCCCAGGAAAAGACATCAGAAAATTGCTTCATTAAGGTGCATTACTCAGAACTTTGGGCAACAGAAAAATGGGTGGATAGATTTATATACTTTGGATGATCTGGACTCCCTATGTTATGCCTATGGACTGCAAACTGATTTTATTTTTGGGAAATATTATGAGGCACATCGTTATGGTCAATAGCTTCTCCAGAGGCACTAGCCCTTTAGGTATATGATTGCTAGGCAACTGTACGATACTGTCTTGGCCAATTCCGTTCCTTAGCTTGCGTTGGGGACATTCCTCCAAGGTTTCATTCTCTTAATCAATTTACATCTCAGAGAATTCATCAATGACTTGCAGAAACCTATTTACTTCATCATCATCCTCAAAGACTTTCCAGTGTTGGACATTATCAGGCAAGGATGGTCTATATTTAACTGGACTTCATAAGCCAATCTGGGGGGCATGAGAGGGATGAACATGCTAGCAGACACAACAATGGAATCAACAAGCTGATTTTTTACTCAAGGAATATATGAGATACAAAAGTTATCAAAAGAGTTTATGAGTCTCCATATCTCATCTATATACGCATTTTGTTCACTTGTTGAATGATGATATCAACATCTCCAAACACCTTTATGTCTCTGATTCCCATGTCCTTGGTAGCGTTTAAGCCCAATATCAGAGCCTCATACTCTGCTATATTGTTGGTAACCTGAAAAGTCAGCTTAAAACAGAGATGTGTGCTTGCTTTTTTTGGAGACACCAACACCACTCCTGCTCCTGCAATTTCCTTTGAACAAGCTCCATTGAAGGACATGTCTCAAGGCTATGTCCCTTGTTCTTCCATGGCCTGGCATACTTGTTTCTTGAGCTGCACCAAGGCCCTCTAAGATTCTTCAATTTGGAGAATACATGCTCCAAAATCAGTGCCCACAACGTAAATGGGATGATTAGTGGGATTCTTCTCATCACTGATGATATAGGCCTACTGGGCTTCCCTGTATAGTCTTCTGCTTTCTCCTCCAAAAACTAGGACGATGGCATAAGAAAAGTCATTTTGCAATGTCCCACCCAACCTCTTAATCCACCCTCTGGAAAGTGGGGGGGATTTCACTGGCATATTTTCCCCTCTGAATGATCTGCAATTGTTCATTCTCTCTTCTATATGGATTTGGATTTCTAGGAGCAAATGTATTAGGAAGCCTTGCTTTCCCAGAACTCTGGTCAACCTTTAGCTTGGAGATTTCAACAGCCAATGACTCTATCATTTTAGTCATTTTGTATATTTTGGGTTCTGAAGATGAAGAAGAAGAGGAAGTATCACCTCTCTGCCTCCTTCTATTAGTATGTCCTTTGAGTTTCTTTGCAGCCATGATATTGGATTCCACCTCCAAGGCTGCATCTTTCATTTCAGCTAGAGAAGCACATCTTCTCTCTCTTAAAGCATGCATAAATAAAAAACAAAGGCATTGGCATAGGTGAGTTTGGAAGAGGTGGGGGTAGGCTTCACTTCAGTTGGTATTTTGCTATACATACAATTGAATCTTTTATTAAAATCAGACAATGTCTCCCCATTTTCCCTTTTCAGGTTGCCAAACTCAGTATGGTAGTACAACAGGTCTTTCTTATCTCCCCAATGATTTAAAAACACATTATCTAATGCTTCACTGTCTGATATAGACCTAGGGGTCAGGTCTCTGAACCACTTTCTAGCCTCTCCATCAAGGCTTTAGACAAATAATCTCATCCAAACATAATCTTCACTGATATCTAGGTTATTTGCATAGTTGTAAAAGGACTCGAGATGTTCTTCAGCTGTTACTCCCTCTGCCCCAGTGAACTTAGGCATGTATTTATGATATTCTCCTGCAGGCATGGCATTCAAAGGAATAAGCAGGACCAGGGGTCCATACCTAGCAACTATGATTCTTTACATTTTGGTGGGTTCTTGTGGACCTGCCATGACTGGGGTGCATGGAAGGGTGCTAACAGTTTGAATGATAGAAAGCTGAGAAATGAATGACAGGGCTAAAGGAAATTGATGGACTGGAAGGGAGGTTTCCTTTGGGCTGAGATCCAAAGGAGGACCTAAAGAAATGGGAGCTTTATGATTCTCTAAAAATATTTCTTCACTGCTAGTACTAGAGGCTATATTTTCAACATATAGATGCTCTGTTACAAGCCTTTCTGGCAGAGATACATAAGATTGTTTAGGCTTACTGATCTTGATGCTCCCTTTTGTGACGTCTTTCTTTGCATGAAAATCTTCTCAGGGTCAGGTACTGGGTCAGCTGGTGATTTCTAAGGGTCTCTCTGAGTATGCCTCACAAACTGAGCCAGAACTATGACATGGAGTTCCCAAGAGGTTCAGCCTACATTAGAGTCATCGAATAGATGATTACAACCCAAAATGTGTCCAGAATTTGTCTATCATCAAAGCTGGATATGTGTCATTCTCCCAGGGAAGCTGAGCTTCAATCTCCTCTCCCCGAAAACGGTGCCAATTATGTTACGTTTCCAAGAAAATCTCCTAGGTTGTAGCTTAGAGATTCCTGGTAACATATAAATCCAACTATTGTTGCAAGGTTTAGTGGAAGGAATGTTGGTTTGGTTCAAGCCAGATAACCACTTCTTCTCTGTTTCACCCCAAACATGCATGAAGACCCTCAAACTACAAGGCTTTAGACCACCAATGCTCACAATTTAGAGATTTAGGTGAGTATGGGGAATACTAACCACACCCGTAGATATACAAGACCATGTGATGGCCGGCTGCAACTAGTACAGAAACCTGCAAATCTAGTCTATTAATGCAAAGAGAGGATGACAACTCTCCTGCATTAGATAGAAAGAAACCTAAGTAACCTATTCAGTGATATTCAATATTTTAACACAGAGACAAGATGACAGTTATCTAGTGTTAAACATTAAGAGATCAAGAACACAACACATCACACACAAGCTTAGAACAAAGGAAAATGGACAATGAGTAGTTAACAAAAAAGAAGCTTGTATTTGCTGAAAATGAAGATGAGACGCTACAAATTACAAAGTGTCTACAGTCTCCAGAAGTTGAACTTTACATCAATGCCAACCTTGATTACATCTTTTTTTAGGGTATTTATAAGTTTACATTACAATGGCACCTGGCCGTTTAGGTATGGAGGGGTCTTAATTGACCACCAACTGCATTTAGTTGCCTGATGGAGTCTTTGAACGAGGTTGCTTGCTTTACTGTGTAAATCTGATCTGCATAACTGCTATGCTATCCTTTAGGCAGTTGGAATGCTCACAGCAGTGAAGTCCATGAATGATAAATTCTGTTACAGTGCCGTGCTATGTCCTTTTCTCCCTTTGGCCATATTTTCTGTTTAATGTGGTTGTTAGGGATCTTAATGTAACCAATCTTGGTAGAGCTGGTCATCTCCTTATTCAAGCAACATAATGGTCATAGGATGTGGGATGCATGGGTAAGTGGACAGTTGGGATGAGGGAGAGAGATGATCGTCAGTTCGGGGAGATGAATGGCGGAGATAGCTCGATGAAGGCTATTGGCCAAGGTGGGAGCGGGGTGTGTTAGGGCCGTTGGATCTTCAACAGACAGATCGGATGGTCATCGGGCAATGGAGTTGCACGGGCGCTAAAGGGTGAGGGTGGTTAACTTAGGCGGTAACGGTCTTCATCGCACCACTTTCGGGCGCTAAGTGGTAATTGCCTGAGGCCGAGCGATCACAATCAATGAATGACACATAGTAGCAGATGAGAGAGAAACGCCGCTCTCATTGCGTGCTATCGCTCAATCTAGTTTCTCTCGTGATATGTGTGAAGTCCGTCGGATCTGGTGGAGATGATTTGACAGGGGAGAGTGGTAGAGCAGGTTGCCTTTATCGGGTGTGATGAGAGCCATTGGATCGGAGGGGGGTGGAGGGGTGATCAACGGTGGGGATGCAACGTGACAAGTTACGAATGCGCTGGCCTATGGTAGGGTTTTATGGGTTCTTTGGGGTTTTGCACTTGGGGTTGATGCCAAAGGGAATTTTGTCGGGTTTAGAAGGTTTGTTTAGGAAATTAGGAAGATTAAAGGTGAGAGGGGTGAGGAAAAAAGGGAGAAGTGACCAATGTAAGCCCCCTTTTGGACACAACCAAACAGAAAAGATCTCTTTCCGACACTAGAAAATCAGCTTTGCATAGTAGAGCTAACAAGGTCCACATCCCCAATTAGCAATCTGCATCCGTTAGTGGTTTCAACCTCTTTCTCTTTCCATCTAAAGTATGATGGGGACTACAAACTTCATGGGTATGATTTCTCCCTTCTCATAAAATTTGTAGTAGGACCCAAGATCTTGTTTAGGTTAAAGCTCCTATAGCTCCATTGTTCCTTCTCCTCGTTCCTAAGGTGGTGTTGTACTTTCCTATAGAATTGTGTTTCTTATTCCTATAACAACTTCTCTTCTTCCTGTAGCATGAACTATTGTTATAGCATCATTTAGCACTCCTATAGACTTGATGCTCTTTTATGGCCCTGGGTAGTCCCTTTTTCCATACAGACTTGACCTTATATTAAAAAATAATATTTCAAATTCCATATGTGACTTTGGCCACACTAAATCGCGTACATACATGTGTCCTATAACACTGTGTTTACAAGGTTAGTCCTCTTTGCGGATGGAGATGACCCCTCTAGCCAAATGAATGGGTATAGCAACTGAAGGGACAATCAACTACACATATTCCTAGATTATAATTGAAAAGTACAACAAGAGAGATAACCTACCTCGCTCTAATGTTATTTCGATTTCCTTTGTTGAGATCCTTGAACTGCTCCTGTCACAGACTTGTTGCTACTTCTTTGAATTCTTATGTACCTACAAAAGTGACCAAGAGACAAAATATCATGCCAAAACTAATAGAAAATCCATAATAATCTACTTAGCTGATCAAGGGATACCAAGCCAATACATACATGAACATATATATTTTGGGAAGATGAACCAACAACTGTATTACTATTTAAAGAACAAAGGGAAAGCTTACAACCATAGCCTTGATGTTAAAAGGCTCTCCTTGAGTGGTAATCCAAGTCCAAGCCAAGAAACTCTTCAACACTCCTCAAAGTCTAGTGAATAGCCTCTAAGATCAAGCTCAACATACTAGTGCAAATGCACATAGATAAACCATTTGGGAATGGTAGAGGCGAAATTTATAAGTTGGGAAAGGGAGTTAGGCCTCTGCCAAAGATAGGATTAGGCCCACATCTCAAGGAGGTAGCTCATAGGGATGAGACTAAGAGGTCAAATTAGGAGGATTTGACCTCATCTATGTGAAACAACCTCTAGCTCGCCACTCTAGAAGCTTCTAGATCACGAAGCTTATCATCCTCTTTGGGAAAAATTCCTTTTTGAGACTATCACGGGTATGAGAGGGAGAAAAGTGATGCCATCACTAGTTTAGCATGGTGCAACAAGCGATCATCATGGTTTTGAGGTTCATAAGGGTGATGGCCCTCATTTTAGGGTTTCATGAGCCATTTCTTCAAGGAAAGCTCCAGATATTTTCAAAGCAAAGTTAAAGGAGGGATGTGAACTTTTATACATGGATGAGTATACTTTATAATGATAATATTTTAGGCACTTCAGGGTATGTCACAAGAAAGTACAGGAGGCATGCCAAAATACTGTGTAACAGATGCCCCCTAAAGCATGAAGGAAGAACAAGGAGTGATGGCTGAGATGATTTACGAGATTTTTGCAAGGAAGAGGACACACACTGTCAGGAGACCTACAAATAAAGGGCACATATACATATACATAAACATATCTGAGATCAAGACATGAATCCATGATATGGACGCAACCATCTGGATGATGAAGGCTAGATAAAAGATCCATGGTATGGGCATAGCCATCCAAATAACAAGGATCATCATAATATAAAGTCTCATGGTATGTTCATAGCCATTTGTATAGTAGAAACATGTGTACAATCATGAATAACATATAACTCCATGCAGCCTGAGTCATAATAGACAAGACTTAGGGTCTTGCACTTCATCCCTACCCGATCAACGTATGAATTCCAGCATATGATAAACGTGTTGAAGTCGAACATGCTAGAAAACCACCTAATTACTGACCAATGATGTGGATTATTAATAGGTACAAGAGAAACCATCAATAATGACAATGGATCTCAAGGTACAACAGTACAAAACATGAATGTAATAATGAGGCTGAGGTCGAACACTCATGGAATCAACTGATCGAAAGCCAATAATGAAGACCTTTCGTGAGATGCCAAGAATTGGCCATTAAGGCGTGATAGATCTAAGGTATTGAAAGGGAGTTCCTAAGTCATCTCCCTAGATAATGAGTTGAAGTCGACAAGAAGTGACTCATAGAGGGAGGGCAATGATGAATCCCCCATCATCGACATGAAACAAGGAATAAAGTGGAATAATATTTAGGATTGTAGCAATGACTCAAACAATGTATAGGTAAATAAATGTAGATTGGACTTCTCTTAAAAATGTTGGCGACATGACGTTGGAGTGTGGCAACATATGACTCAACATGGGACAAAGGGTCATGATGAAAATGTGGAATAATCAAATAAGAGGCAAAATGGATTACCCAACCCAGGAGGAAAAGTGACTATGTGAGGATATCCCAAACCGAACACGAGAGCAGAAGAGTGTCATGTTCAAGAGTGACACGATGCTTGTACAAAGGATGTCTCATCTTTATTTTTCCCTGCTATTCCTAGCGAGTACCCCAATTATTTTTATCACAATATTGAAGGGGATAACATATGCTTGTTGTGTAAGTTCATTCTTCGAATGAATCCATCCTAGTAAGTTTTATGAGCCCTAGGAAGGAGAATCTCGGTCTCGTCATGGTGACGAGTCTTTCATCACAAAATGTTAACGATCCCAATGTAAGAATAAGTCGATATCTTTTTCATGTTTATAGAGTTTGAAAAAGAAACGAAAAAGAAAACTCCATCATCTCCCTTTTCGTAATTTTCCCCTCAAACCCAAAAAGGCAGAAAACAATATCCAAGGGAACCTCTTGCCCATGTTGACCAATGTGTACCTTTTTCGTAAATAGCCAATCTCAACCCGAAAAAGGGGTAAATGTATACTGAGGTGATGTCGATTCATTTACTTTAACGAGTTTGAAATGACAAGTACTAAACAATATTTTCAATTTTCGAGAGTCAGTAAAGCACTGAAAGATGACTCCAGGGGGGTTCCTTTTTCGTTTATTTAACGAGTCCAAAAAATAGATAAATAAAATTCCCAGAATCAGTCAATAATGATCATTGTTCACATTGATGGCATATGTAAATGCACAAGAAACACAACCATCACAGATATCGAGAGAAACTATTAAAATATTATGAAATATTTGACAAAATGACTTTCAAAACTTATAAATACGTAAAAGTAATTTCATTTTTACCATTTTGTGAAATTGAGCTTTGAAAGTCCTTTTGTGCCCTAATTCTCTTGATTTTCCGATGGCTATTGTAGGAGATCTAGGGTACAATTTCATGATCCGTCTGCGATAGGTAAGAGCCTCATTTCTACTCTTGAATTTCATTACTTTTTTTATGAAATTTAAACAATAAATTTTATGCTAGAAAGGAGGATTTTGAAATTTTAGGTCACTGGCAACCATCGCAGGTATGGTCATTAGACCCGCGATGGTCATCACACTGTTTATAAAAACAATCGCGATGGTGCCGAGAGCAATTTTTTGAGATTAAAAACTCTCTTTTAAGCAAAAAATTTTGATTTCTATCCATGTAAAAAGCATTAATAAGTGTTTAAATGTTGTTTTGTATGAGAATATGGTCTTGGAGTGGAAAGAAAGAGGCCATGAGGCTAAATATTTCCAAGCGTCTCAGGATCCGGCATGCGTAAATGCTCTGAGGGATTGTGGACTGCTGAAATTCTTCATTCCATAGGGTTGAGGGCTCAGATGGAGCTACTACCTTATCTAATCAACCTTTGGGATGTAGATTGAGAGATCTCCATCATCAAAGGGTAAGAACTAGAACTTGAGGAGATGGATATCTATTTCATCACGGGATTATCCCGCCGAGGAGAATCAATTCAACTCTTTGGATCTCGCTAAGGAGGTGAGAGTACTAGGAGTCTAGTCCATATATACTTGTAGGTTTTAACGCCGTAGAGAAATTACTTGCATACGAATTGTAAAACATGAAAATAAAAAATACGAGAGCATAACACATAAAACACATATACATAGAGATTTCCCCTGGATCCCAAAACCGTGACTACCAGCTTGATTTTTCATTATGTTCCTTTAAATGTTATAATACATATTTATACATGCCGAAGCATCTGATGCCATGGACCAAAAACCATCATGTCCAAACCATGGACCGAAAACCATCGCGTTTAAAACCATGGACCGAAAACCATAGGTAGGTTCGCCCAACCTAATATAGGGTCCAATTTTTTTTTTTTTCCCGGGGCGCTACCCCGAACCCCGTAGAGGGGGGCTACCCGCCCCCCTCAAACCCCCTGGACAAGGGGGGCTGCCGCCCCCCCTCTAACCCCCCGGTTCACTAGGTAGGTTAGTCGTGGAAAGAATATAACGCAACCCAACAAAGTAGCTAAGAGTGGATAGAGAGAGAAAACATAGATGTTTTATGTTATGTAGAAACCTGTGGGCCACATGTATCACTCCTTTGTACTTACATCAATTTCTGTTTAGAGAAAAAGAGAGAAAAGCAACCTCACCTTCTATCTAGGTGTTTTCCCATAAGGGTTTCCTAGAGCGTATATTGTGTTATTGTGGTTTGTGAGTGTTTATTTTCAATATTCTCTAGTTTCCATATTTCTTATATTGCATGCATAAGTAGAAATAATAATTTACTAAATCCAAGACTCTAAGGAAAATTAACCATCATAGTATATATTTCAGATTTTCAATATGTTTTATCAAACCTATTGTGAAGAACTATCTAGCAGAACATCCATGACATTTTTAGATCAATCACCAACATAAAGAACAATGATGACCATGTTTTTACCTTTGATTATGAAATATAGAGTATAATCAAACTCATTGCTATGAAAACTGATGTGCTTAAGATATTCATACATTTTGGCATCCCTATTTCAAACCATATAAAGATTTGAGGAGTTTAAAAACATTATGCTCCTTCCCTTGAAATTCAAATACTAGGGGTTGATTCCTATAGACGTCTTTCATATCACCATTAAGAAAGGAAATTTTCACATCTATTTGTTGATTTGTCCAATCACACAGTGTAACCAAATTTATCACCATTTTTATTATGTTCCATGTTACCCTCGAAAAGTGGGTGACCCCATAGGAGAAAATTTTTCTCCCACACTTCACATTTTCTAGCCAAAAACCCCTAATAGCTACCACTAGCCAATGATGTGAAACTATTCATCTCCACCACCTATATCAGTCATATGACTTATCACCCATCTTGCAAGAACACATGAATGAAGGTGGTCTTCTAATAAAAAGGTACTTGATTCATTTTTCAATAAAGTTCTTTTGCTTGATTGTACTTTGGGATTTTGGCATGGATTATGGGGTGTCCTAGAAAAAGGAATGGTTTTGATCATGATCTTGTTCCCTCACGTTAAATGGGGGGGCTAATTTTTAACCCTAGTCTAGTGGGACCTCCCCTAATGGACCAATGGGTATAGGAGAGGCATTACTTGGGAAGCCCTGATAGAGATAACATGTTCCACCTATCCCAACTTCATACTTATCACTTTCCATATTAGATTATAAGCTATATATTCCACCTCCATTCTTCGAGTTCAATTGAATATTGGTTCTTTGAGATTGGACACCCATACATGCTCATACCTCGGTAAGTTTTGGAACTTTTCCCTTGGAGGTTTATGCAGCTAAAAGAAAAGGAAAAAACATATAATGAACAAAATAAAAATAAAAAGAAAGAATATTAAAATGCAAAAATATGGCTAGGAAATACACATTGACACATGGGTAAAAACCTATCATGATATCTTAGAACTCACCCCTTATGGCCATCAACTAGTTCCTTCACATCATATTTCTCCTATACATCATTAAAGAAGCCCTTGCATGCCCTAACCATAATGTGAAATGAGCTTCTTTATCATTAAGGGGTAATATAACTACCATACATCAAATAAATAAATCTCTAACCCTTTAAGCTATGAGCTATAATACAACTAAAAATCAAGAAAAATTAAAAGTCGCATAAGAGGGGTGGAAAAATAAAGACTGTGTTGGTAATTCATGCATCCATGATTTCTCCCTCCTCACATATATACACTCACGATGTGGATCCCCGTCATTACGGTCCCTTTGACCGTGGCACTTGGCCATGAAGTCTTCTCCCCTCCATTACCATCATTTTTCACATAAAACCTATTGATTGAAGGGTGGATAGAGAAAATGTCACTTCCCCTTGAGGGTTGGAAACACCTAATAGGGTTTTCCTCAGAGCCACTTCTACGTAGGGAGGAAATGCCATTACAAGTTTAAAGCCATAAATTTGGAAAGGAAGCCTTATTTAAAGTGTAAAATATCCATTTAAATTCAAGCTTAGTCCACTTAAATTCAAAAATGATAATTGTACCTGATGATTTGTTTCTTTCACTAGACTTTATGATGTGATCGTTAGGTGGTTCCATAGCCAAGACTTGACCACCTTAATCCAGACCATGATTCTAGATAATGATATTGGCACCCACAGGTGAAGATTTTAGAGCCATGAGACTCCAAGCAACAACAAAGCATCATACACACCCTTGTGCACCTCCAAAACCCACATCATTTGAAACTTTTCCTTACATTTGATGACTTTTGGGATGATGCACTTGGACCCACTATGACCCTTGCAAGCCTTGGCACTTTGTGATGGATGATAGTTGATCTAGGGAACATATGGGATTATCTCACTCCTTGAGACATGGGAGGAATAACATGACCTTGGAAGCCCTCAACGTTGGAGCAAAGACAAACATTATGGCCATTTGGAGACCTATGAAACCACCTTTGTTTCCACGGGATGAATTTTGGGGTTGATAGAGGGATATTGATAGAACTATGAGGGCCAACCCTCAGAGGGTGATTATAGATATATTCTACACCAAGTTTGGTACCGAGAAGCACCAAAACATTCCATATAGTAGCTGATGCATGGGTGATGCCAACATTAATTGTCCTACGACTCACATGTGTGGGAAAATTATTATGTTTTGATCTAAGCTAGTAGGTCTGCTTGTGACCTAACTCATCATTGTGACATAGTTTATTGTTTTAGGGGATTTTAGGCTAAAAATAACATTAGTTCTCCTCATATAAATAGTGGACAATAATTATTTGTTTCTCACCATCACTTCAATTTGGATATTTCAGTTTCTTAGGAAGATTTCAATCTCTTTCTCTCGTGGAGCAAATTAGATCTATCAATTAATTTAGATATTTGGAGCTACTCACTTGTATTTGGAGCTATTTTATCAGATTAATGGATGGAATTTCATGCATGTTATGTTGTAAGTGAGAATTTTTTAGATACATATTTTCTTTATGTTCGATTTATGGAATTTATTGTATAGTGATTTTTATTGCTCCCTAATTTATTTAAAATATGTTAGATAAAATATAGGTATTGTTATTGCATGCATTAGTCATGAATATCATGTGAATGATAATCCTACTGGTTACCTTTTATTAGCTCTCCCATGAAGCTTCTTGATCCATTTGATAGGTAATCACTAGGTTTTTGATGTTAGGGTATCAATTATCCTTCCTCCTTAGAAAATTTAAGCTATCTAATCAACTCATAGGCTCCATCCTCCCAAGAAACAAAGCATTGGCCTACCTTGTTGGTGATAAAGCTCACTTTTCATCCAATTTTTTTATCTCTTTCCTCTTAACCTAGTTCGACCCCTTCAAGGAAAAGCGTCCAAGCTAGGGCTTGGTGCGAATTTCTAGGAAAGGGATATTTTTGGGATTGGAGGGTCTAAATTCCAATGGAATATTTGGTTTACTCACAATCAATCCTCTTTGTAGGCATTCACTTCAGGTTTATCCATAAAATTTCTTTCCCTAGTTGTTTACACTAGGTAAACTATAATTTGGTGTTGCTTTAACTTAGGAGCTTATTTGATTATTTTATGGGCCTTAGTCTTGTTGAAAATCACCATTGGAAATCCTTTCTCCTTTCTTTCACCTTTAGCCACCCCAACACTCAAGCTACTAATCAAGCCCTAAGTCTTGTGCCTCATAAATTTAGCCTCTCTTGGAAAAGTGATTTGGCTCCATTTGGTAATTGGAACCTTGTACTTGAGATTTCACTTTAGGAGTCTATTGGTCACCATATACATTTGTACATAGAATATATATCATAGGTGAACTCATATTGGTACTCCTCTTTTGAAATATGGTTGTCATTGATGTCAACCCAAGTATGTCTAGAAGAAGCCCCATTTTTTTTTACAAAGATGATAAGGAAAATTAAGACTTTTGGGTCAAGATCCACTTTCATTCGATGATTCTCATCATGCCAATTTCAATGGTATGTGGCATGTATCGAGGCTCCTCACGGTTTGAGAGATATGATCAATCAAAGTTGGTGTCCCCTTCTTGTGGTCAAAATCCCCATAATGAGATGATGTTGCAACTCTTTATTAGCTATAATATTGAGTCCAAGAAGGATTTTAATTGAAGCATTAAATTAAACATTTTGTGATCAAAGTATTATTAAAATTAATTCAATCCTATTGTTTGTGGGGTTTTCATTCCAAGTAAAATTCAAAATTCAGTGGTTCCCTCCAAATGTAAATGTCCTACATGTTTTTGGCTCAAAATATCACAATTCGAATTTCAAATTTTCCCTCCAATTCGTACGTGTATGCTCCCTTGAATATACCCCTTCAACATTTATAAAAAGGCACTGGTCTCCTCCACTAATGCATGTGTTCAAAGTTGATCTAAAATAAAATCATTTGTGGGCAAGAGTAGTCTAGCACATACAAATTAAAGCTCGAAATTTTTAAGGTCTTAGGGCTTAACGTTTTATCCTTTTGGGCTATGATTATTCACTGGAATTTCTGAGCAACCCCTAAGTTAATTCAACCTTCTCTAAGGCTAGTATGAAGTATTTTTGGGGCTAGGTAAAAGGTATACGTGGCCTCCTTTATGAGGAAATCCACATTCATCTTATTGGCATTTCTGATGAAGTTTTAGGGCTATTCACATATTTGGTATGAGAATTTTTTTGGCCCTCTTAGGGCATGGATCTGTGGCATATTAGAGCCCTTTTCGAGGTACTTTGGGATCTATTTTTGATTCCGAGCTGAGGGATTCAAAACTATTTGAGATTTCATATTTTATAGAGATTCAAAGCACTGATTAGGTCTTCTCTTTAGCAAAATTTTTAGCCCTTTTATGATTCTTACATTCAACCATCTTTGAACTAATTTGTGGCATATTTGTGCATGAAACTTAGTCTCTTTTGATTAATCCATGAGCACATTTAGAGAAAAAATGAGCCTAAGGTTAGTTCACATCTCTTTGAGGCTACTCTACTGAGAAATCACGGTGTGTAGTAGAATTATTAGGGTCTGAGATTGACTAGTAAATACTGACCTATTCGACCCTCTAAAGAACAATTTTTGTAGACCATCTTGGTGTAATTTTTCATAGCTAGTAGCATCGAATTTGTCATATTTGGTTCTTTATAGAGAAAAGATTTTGGTGCCCCTTTTAATTTGTGGGAAATTTTTGTAGTACATTATGAGTGATTTCTGAAGTTAGTTTATTAATCTTCCATTGGAGCATTTTGTTTGCTAGGTAGCTGAGGTAGATTCGTGCCCTAATCAGAATTAGCTTGGTTGAACTCGTGTTAGAAAATATTTGGCACATCACTGTATTTTTTGAGGAGTTTCACTATATGGATTTGCTGAAAGTGTAATATTACTTCATAATCATGAAGGTTGAGTTAGAAATAGGACCAACAAAAGAATAAGGTCAATGAATAGTGTTATAAAATATATTCTCTAGTGTAGTTGTGGCATCATCATATTTGAAGGCATTAACAGACATATCTGGACTTTATTATTATAGAGTCTTGAGAAGAAGGTTCACCAACAATAGTGAATACCGACAAAGAGGCATCAACATATTAGATCCTAGTGAAGATATCTTCAAGTAGTCAACTTAAGGTACAAAAGTAGCACACATCTTTGCTCAGTTTCATTGTCACATTGTTTCACAATATTTTTAAAGAAGCCTAGTTTTCATTGTATATCTGAAGCATATATATATATATATATATATATATATATATATATATATATTATATATATATATTATTATTTAACAAAGTCGTTTACTGGTTTTCTATTCCAAAAAAAGAAAAGGAAGGAGACAAGCTCGCATTAAATCAAGACAAAATGGGTAAGGGCATCCTGGAAGAGAAATAGAGGACCAACGATCCTTTTCTTCCAAGCTCCTCCCCTTTTGTTTTTGAGATTACAAAATGCACTATCCCTATAAATACTTATAGATTGATTCAACAACAATTTACATCTACAAAACATAAAGACCTAGCATCAAAAGGACTTAACAGTACTGAAATGAATGAGGCGTTTAAAATTACTTTTTGTTGACTGAGGGTTCATGAGGCCAATTCTTGCTGCTCTGAACATTGGAGTTTTCTCCGATATGAGTAATAAGTAAGCTCTTCAGATAATTGATCGTTTCCTCCAAATGCCTGCATTTGTGTTTTAGCACAAACATTTCTTTCCTCTGTTCTTCTATTTGTCTCTTTAGGAAGGAATTCTCATATTTTTCTTCATATTTGTAGTTTTTTACCGTTTCTCTGACCTGCTTAATCATGAATTTGTTAGCTCGACAAACTGCATAGTTTTTTCACTTTGGTACATTTGCAAGTGCATTCCAGTCCATATTTCCTAGAGGGAGAGGGCGATCAATCTAACAGATTAGAGATGGGAAAATAAGAAACATGGGGTGTTGGCTTAGGGGGTCCTGACCCAGGTTAAGAGTTAATTGCACCAAACAAACCCTACACTACTGGCCCTTTCACCATCAACTTGCATAACGCAGGCTGAAGTCTCACCTGAAGCTGTATGGGGGGAGCTAGAACCAAGTTTCCGCATCCAGAGATTAGTGTGATATCTTTTATTTCCCTAGATCTGCCTTCACACAGACCTATACGCCCCTAAGGGTTGGTACTGCAAATTCACTTAAATGACCCTTAGACCTTCACGAAAGTCTACAATAGGGTTTTGTAGACCCTTAACAGGAAAAACATCCAATTATGCACACCATAAAGCAACCCTAGATTTGAATTCGCAGAGATCTACTTAAGTATTAAATAAACAAAACAACAAGTGTTATAATCTTCGCGTAAATACTTCACATGCATTGCATACAATTAGCAAGACTTGTCCAGCAAAATTGCACATCAATACATAATTATTTCAGACAGACATTTATTCCAGCACAACATATATCATAAACATAAATAACAAAAGTAAACAGATGAACACATGAATTTCTCCAACAGTCTTCTTTAATGATATTCAATATGATATTACAGAATCAAGACTTCCCTGCGCACTCAGCTGCAGGGGTCCACGCACTCAGCTGCAGACTCTACTCTAGGCCACTATGCACTCACCTATAGAGCCTTTCCTTCCTCTATGACTCACTTCTTTGTGCTATCTTCTATTGACACATTACATCCATCACTCGTTACTTCCCTTAGACTCTCTAAGACACACCTATTTATAGCTTTTCTCCATACAATCCCATGTTCCGCGGACCATGTAGATCTCAAAACTGACTTGAATTTACATAAATAAGAGGCTAAACCCCTTTTTGACTTCTAACTCTCTACGTGCTCTGAATCCACAATTTCCGGAGACTTTACATATTTTTACCAAAATTTACATCAAAACTTGGGTTTTTACCACAAAACTGACCCTAGGGACCCCATCCCAATAGGTCCCCAATACAAAGGTCATGAATCGCCCTTGAGTCACTCGGCTAGCATGGTGATATTGCTGCGAAGATCCCCCAACTCTACCTACACAACTGCTACCTTAGGAGTGCTCTGCATAACTTCCTTCTTGACTTCTTCGACGAGCTACTCTGTAGGTGGTCCTTCCACGACCAGCTTGATATTTTGTTGTGTTTGTTGTAAGCCCGTCAGCTTCTCCTAGATATTGGTTGTTACTTGGTACGATTCATCTAACCAAGGTCCCAACCGAGCCTTAAGCATGACCTCCTTCTGTTGGGATGCTTCTACCAGTGCGCAGAGCTGCTTCTCCTCCTGCAACTTGGTGAGGCACTGTGCTGGAGAAATTGAGCGTGGCATCGCTCGAACCTCATCATACTACTTCTAAAACTCATGAAATTTTGTGTTCAACATCTGTAGCCTTGGTTGATCCTGTAGAGTCGTCACTAATTCCATCACCTATTCAAATAAGGCCAAGCAGTCAGTGACTGTGGCCTCCAAAGTGGGTATTTCTTCTTGTATAGTGGCTTTGCACTGCTCCCTGACCTCGGGCGGAGTCGAAGGCTGTGATTTGAGTTTTAGCTCCGTGATTTTCATGTTGAGTTCAAATTGAACTCTCCCAACCTCTGCCTTTTCCTCGTCGACGTCTGTAGCTAATTTTCAGATCTTGGCCTCCGGTTGTGCATCCTTGGGTATGTGCAACTCTGCCACTATTCTGCACGCTTCTGCTACCGTGGCTGCCAACTTAGAATTTTGTGCCTGGATAGTATATCTCTCCTTCAAGGCCCATGTCTTCTTGGTGAACATTTGTTCATTGTTCACCCGGTACTTGCTGATTAAATTGAGAGTGCACTGCTCTCGAGCTCTCAATTCCTTTGGTACTCCTGTCTGCAGCGCATGAAGAAATTCGTTGGGGAGCGCTGCAACATTCAGCATGACGTCATTAAGGGTGCTCAAAATAACTCAGTCATTAGCTGATTCTACTCGTAGGGACTCTTCTGGTATCACAACTGATCAAAGGTCCACTGTCCTTACTATTTTTGCAGCCTAACTTTTCCCCGGTGCCAGGCTCATTTGTGTTGTGCTCGCTTGACCTACGCCCACATGTATTTTGCTAGTTTGGATATGCATTTCACGTAGATCCTTTTGGATTCTCCCTAGCATCTGCATGTACTAATGCTCAAACTATTGCAGCAACTCAGTTGTAGTATCCTTGAATTTGTCACCGATCTCATCGAGATCACCCTCCGTTAAGGTCAGGGAAAATTTTAAGAACCACCATAAATTTATATGTATAATAAATGGGTGAATCCCCATGATACATAGGAAAAATGGGAGGTGATTTTATCACTAATATAATATGTATATATTATATATATAATATTATATATATTTATATATATTATTATATATATATATATATATATATATACTATAGCGATTTCTTCACTTGATTATATTCTTGTAACATGGGGAATATTTCAATGAATTATAAATCTTGTTAGACTGGCAATCTTTCACTAATAATAAAACATTGTAGTCTTGGCGATGTTTTGTTAAGTATGAACTTATGATAATAATAAACATATTCATTAACTGTTATATACTTAACTAATGTTTGGAAAAAAAAACCTAATGTCACTTCCTACAAACAATGTGCAGTTTTAGTGGCCATGTTTGTCATGGTAGGAGATAATGTTTTCTTACCACTTTTGTCAGCTCCACTTTTGCAAGTATCAAATTTTTTCTTATTCATAGATCCAACTGCGAGATAAAAAAAAAAAAAAAACACATCAAGTTTGTTTACTCCAACACACCAACATGTAGCAAACCCCAACTATATACTATAATGAAGTAGTAGGTATCCCAAAGGCCTGAAGGGGATTAATGAAAATAAGTGACCGTTGTCAGAGGCCTTCCAATCAATATATAAATATATAAATGTAGATTTCCTTAAGATTTCCTAAGTCTATTTAATATATTCATTATCATAAAAACCAACCTATATCCATCTTAACTCCACATCTACCACTCTTAGAGGGATGAAATCTATTTATCCCTCCCGCACTTGGTAGACCCGGGAATTAAGATGATCTAATTCTGTAGAATTTCCCTTTAAATAGTCTATGCTCACGCATACCATTGTATTACCATGGGTTATCATAAACTTGGAGCTTAAAAACTACTATTAGTAATTTATAAAAATTAATAAAATTAATAATTGGCTTTTATTTATTTATTTATTTTTTTAAACCAAGTTAAAATATTTAAGTGACATTAAATTACAAGATCCATTTTCACTCTTGATCTACCAAGCCTTAGAGGGATCAAATATTTTTTCAGTCTATGTTAGTTTGCATATCACGATATTTGATCCAGAGTAAAGATGGATCTATGCTAGTTTAATTCCCCCCTTTAAATAGGTTGCATTCCATGTGAATACCATGGGTCAATACCATGTGCCATCTTTATTTTTATTAATATTAATATTAGGGTTAATAATGTTTTTTTTCATGGTATTAATAATAATTTGGCCCATGGTATTGGGCCCATAAGCTTCACCTAAATATAAGACATTTTTTGAGTGGTGGCTTATGGAGTAAATATAAAAAATGTTTTATTTATTTACCATACCTCTCCTTTATTTATATTTTTATTAATTTACCATACCTCTTTTATAAATATGGTATTTGGCCTATAAGATTCAATTAAATAAAATCCTTTTTTGAGCATTCTTAAATAGAAATAGGGTTATGGACTAAATATAGAAAGAGGTTTTATTTATTTACCATACCTATAGTTTATTTATCTTTTTATTTATTTACCATACCTTTGAAGTATAAAAAGAGGTTTTATTTATTTACCATACCTCCACTTTATTTATATTTTTATTTATTTACACTTGCGTTATTTATTTACCATACCTCTCATTTATTTATATTTTTATTAATTTACCATACCTCTTTTATAAATATGGTATTTGGCCCATAGGATTCACTTAAATGAAATCTGATTTTTGAGCCTTCTTAAATAGAAAGAGGGTTATGGACTAAATATAAAAAGAGGTTTTATTTATTTATTACCATACCTCCACTGTATTTATATTTTTATTTATAACTATCATAAATACATTTTCTTGAAAATGAGGGCTAATGGAAGATTGTAACTCCTAATTTAAAGGGATAAATTTACTTTTTTTACCCTCTCCCTTAAAATAAGGTGGACTAACCTGCATACCTAATTTTTTTATAAAATAAATTTGAGGTGATTTGTAACAATGTACTATGATACAAAATATTCACTAAATAAAAATATAAAACCCCTTAATTTAGCCCAAGGACGAAAATTCGCCCCTAAAATTTTCCATGGTTAAGATCATGGGATCCACCTGCGTTTTATCAAACTTTTTCTTCTTGCGGGCACCCTCCTGCTACTATTCTCTGCGCTTCCTCAGTCGAAATGGGGTGCTCTGCCCCTCATCTCCTCCACCACCTTGTTCAGATTGTTCGTCCTCCTCTATCATAGGCAAAGGGGAATTACCACTTCTTTGAGATTCACACTGCTCTTGCTCGGCCTGTTCCTTTGCAGCGCGCTCCTTCTCCATCCAAGCCTTTTATGCGGCTTCTTTTTTTCCGCTGCGCGGCCAACTTTTGCGCAGCCTGTTTTGCTGCATTCTTCCTCTTCTGCTCAAACAAACTTCCTGCACCCTTGCTGGTTCCTACATCCAAATCTAATGGGGTGTGCCAATCTATTGACTAGCGCTTGATCACCTCCTATATGTTGTGATCTATAACCAAGTATGGTAAATAATACCATTGCTGATGTGAGTCTTTTCACACCTGAATGTAGATGCAGTGGAAGTAAGATTTGAACGTGGCATATAGAAACAAATTCTCATACAAGGTTGGGGACAATGAAAGTAGAAGCATCAAGAGCTGCGTGAAAGGAGAAGAAACTGGGAGGCAACAGGAGTTGCGCGATGTTGGGGGCTACAGGAGTTGCGCAGTGGCGGGGGCAACAAGAGCTGCACGGTAGCGGGAACACCAGAGTAATGCGAAGACAAAAATAGTATAGATGCCTCCAAAACTGTGCGAAGGCTAGAGTAGCGCAGAGGCTAATGGAACAGGGAAATACCCACTAGAGCTGCACAAAGTAATAAGGCAAGGAGATGTCAGACCAGATAAGCTTAGCCCCTAAAGGGGCACATCTACGACTATTTGAAAAGAGAAGGTTACTACTAAGACTGAGCGGAAGGAGAGGGAGCGCGAAGATGGCATAGGTAGGATAAGATGAACTAAGGGGGAGACTATATAGTTGCACAACTTGCCTCCACATATATCAGAATATATGCATTTCACGAGAAGATTGAGAAGTTGTTATATGCTTGTTAGCCGTAGACTGACTGTCTTGACTATTCTTGGGGATTTCCTGATCTTTAGATATCTACTCATTTGAGTCGAAGTGACTATTTCCCAACTTAATGTTCCCTCTTTGATCGCTATTCTCTGCATATTGTGGCGGGAGTTCCTATGGAATCGGTTTCTGAGCAATCACATTATCACTTCTAGATTCTCCCATATGATAGTTGACAACCAGATTTGCTTGCATGTTAGCGGTATGATTATTTTCTATAAGAATATGCTTGAAGGTGACTTCACCTAGAAACAACAAGTTTTTTTCCACCCTTTTTGAGTTTTGTCTCAGGGCCTTGTTCTTGGGGCTTCTTCTTTCCATCATCGAATGGATTATTATTGAAGAGTCCCCCATTATAGCCAAATTCTTCATACTACTTTGCCTTAGGATTTTTGTTCCCAACAGGAGGCCATATGCTTCTGCTCTGTTATTGGATAGTTCTCCTAATCCCCATTCAAAAGTAATAGTATTTTTCCCTCCTGGGTCAAAAAGAACACCTCCTGCTCTAGCCTTTCCTGGGATGGACTTTGAAGCACCATCAAATAGTAAGAAAGGCCTATTTAAACTTTTTGTCCATGTTTTGAACTCCTCTTGTTTCATTCTTATTTTCCAATTCTACATATTATTAGGAGATTTATTGATGTGTATTTTTTGTTGCTTGCTCATCGCAAATTCAACCCAGACCCTTTCCTCATGCTACAATTGTTGGACATCTATTTATTTAACTCCTTTAGAGTTGATGAACTCAAATGACATGCTCCAAGTTTTGGCCAGGACTATCCTGGTATTTGGAGTGCGGTCTTTAAAGATCCACTGATTTCTTGTTATCCAAATTTTCCAACACATAAATGAGGGAAAACTTAGCGAATATATTTTTACTGTTTCTTTGTTTTTAAAGGAATATGGATATATTTTTCCCCAGGTTGATAAAATCTCATGATAAGGTAGCAAATGATGGATGCTAACCTCCAAGGGACTGATAAGCTCTTTCTAGTAGTCCCTGGCAAAGGGGCATTCCATGAAAAGATGTTGGATATTTTCTTCACTTCCATGACACATAGCATAGGGAAATGGGCCTTCATATCCTTTATTTTTAAGATTATCAGCAGTCAATATTTTTCCTTTGAGAAGCGTCCACATGAATACTTAGATTTTTGGTAGTGTTTTGATTTTCCATGCCACCCTCCAGAATCTCCAGTCTCGATTTTATTGCTGATGTAAAGTGGCATATCCTAATTTGACTGAAATATCTCCTCCATCAAGATCCCAAAGAAGGGAATATTTTGAATCTATACTTAGTGGAGCAGCCCCCTTAAGGTATGAGATTAGGGACTTCCACTAAAGGACAAGGCCACGAGGGAGGATGGGGATCCTCCAATCCCCACATTGTCCATCTCTCCAAAGAGATATATCATCGAACGTAGTGATTCCTTTTGTTTTCATCCATCTTCTTATATTATGAAGATTTTCTTGGCAGGCTATGGGTTGATTTCCCATTATTCTATCCTTCCATATTTTTATGGATTTACCATTACTAGGTATCTTAGAAGAGTTTTCTTTAACGAAGAAAATTATTTTTTTGATAATATTCCATACCTGGAAGAAGGGCTTGATTGGATAACCTTTTGTCAATAAGAGGTTTCTATTGTGGTTCATATATTTTGCTTCTAGAATTTGCTTCCACGAGCTTCTCTCTCCTGTTATTAGTCTCCATGTTATTTTTTCTCCTAGAGCTAAGTTCATTATTCCTGGTAGTGTTATTTCCAACCCACCTTTCCCATAGGGTTGAGTTACTTCATCCCATTTCACAAGGCTGTGCTTATTTTTCTTCACTTTAACCTCCTTGCCATAGGAACCCCCTGATTACAAGCTCAATTTGTTTGTGCATACTTGTTGGTGTTAGTATAGCAACATATTGATAGATTGGGAGAGCTGTGAGTAGGGCCTTTATTAGTACTACCCTTCTTGCCATATTGAGCCAGATCATGCCCCAGTTCTGCACTTTTTGTTTCATTTTCTCAATGTACTTATTCCATATGTCAGTATTCAAATTTTATTTTGAGATCAGGAGTCCAATATATTGGAAGTGGCTCCACTTCTCTTGGAATGGAATTTCCAAAATTTCTGATATTTTTTGGAGAGTGCGAGATTAAGTGTTCGATCCATAGATATTGCATTTCTGATTATTTAGAAGCCCCCCAGAGGCTTCCATACAACTATTTAGTACCTTTTTATTCTTCTTTCCATTATGTGGGAGGCCCCTCCCATAATCAAAGTGTCATCTGCAAATAGGGAGTGGTTTATACTTTTTACTTCCAGAGAGATTGGGAATCCTGTGATAGTGCTCTCTTGTCTTCATTTCTCAAGACTTCTACTCAAGGAGTACACCATTATAATGTATAAGCAAGGAGAGAGAGGACAACCTTATCGTAGCCCCCTTGAACTCTGAAAATATTCACTTGGTCTTCCATTGACCAATGGAGGAATCCAAGGACCCCAAATACATGCTTTTATTATATCTATTGCCTTTTTGGATAAACCAAATCTCTATAGGAAAACCGCGAGACAACCTAGGTTGACCCTATCAAAAGCATTAGCCAGGTCCAACTTGACAATCATTCCTTTTTTTTTCATTAGGTTAGAGTGAAAAGCTTCTTGCACTATTAGAATGTTGTCCATAATTTCTCTTTTAGGGACAAATCCTCCTTGGTTTTCTGATATTATTTTTGGAAGCAATACTTTGATTATGTTTTCCAGGATTTTTGTTGTTATTTAATAGGATGAGTTACATGAAGAAATAGGCTTGAATCTACTAACGAATTTAACATTTGAATCTTTTGGAACAAAATCTAGGAAGGAATAGTTTGTGAATCCTCCAACCTTGAATTTCCCAAAAACATTTCTTATCATTCTTATCAAATAGTTTTTAATAATCGTCCATTTTTTTTTTTATAGAAGGAAATAGGGAACCCATCCAAGCCAGGAGCTTTATCCAGATGCAAATCCCAAACAACATCTGCTACTTCGTTTTCTTCAACTGTTATTTTGAGTTCATTGTTTTCCGATTCACTGATTTTCCTGGGTATATGTTGAAGATATTCTTCATACTCGTTATTTGATGTTGAGGATAATAATAGATTTTTATAGTATCTGTAAGCCTCCTTCTTTATTTCCTCTTTTCCTCTCACTACTTTGCCTTCATTATCTTTTATGTTGTCTATTTGATTTTGGTTTCTTCTTATCCTGGCCATATTATGAAATAAAGTTGTGTTCTTGTCTCCTACATTGAGCCATAGACTTCGCGATTTTATCCGTCACTCTTCTTATTCCTTTCTGTTTTGTCTATACATCACCCAATATGCTTGTTTTTCCTTCCATATTCTCTCCTGCATTTCCTCTTGCTACTCCTTTTCCATTTGGCTTTTGTCTATTTTTTCTGCTATTTCCAACTTTCTTTTTTGTGTTTCTATATTGTTGGTCCTTGCCCAATGTTTTATCTCTCTCATTTGTGTTTCTATATTGTTGGTCCTTGCCCAATGTTTTAGGTGAGCCATTAATTGGTGTTGTCCACACTTTAGTTATGATTTTTTTGACTTATTCTCTGTCGTTCCATGTGGTGCTAAATCTGAAAGGAACTAGGCCAAGATTATCTAACTTCCCAAGGGTGATAGCCACTGGTTTGTGATCTGATGCTATATTGTGGATGATTTTTGATTTTATCTTAGTGAACTCATTGGCAAATTTGTCTTGTATTAGGAATCTGTCCAATCTTTCCTTGATGTTATTTTTCCCAATTCTTTTGTTGCTCCATGTGTACTTTCCATTTCTAGGAGGCATGTCCATTAATTTGCATGCTTCAATAATATATTATAACATTTCCCTATAAGGGCCAACATTGTATTTTCCCCCGAATTTTCCTCTGCACTCAATACCAAATTGACATCTCCTCCTATGATTATGCCTCTGTTTTGGTCCTTCATAAGATGATTTTTTAGGGTGGACCAACAAAATTCCTTGTCCCTGTAATGGTTTGGGGCATAAATATTTATAACGCAATACTTCAATTTTGTTTTTTTGTTTTCCATTTCTATTTTTATCCAATGCAGCTCTTTTTTTTGCTGAATGAGCTCCCAATTTTTGTTTTTCCATAGCGTGCATACTCCTCTTGAGGCTTCAGTCGTGGATTGAGGTTCCTTGATAATTTTTGGTTTTTTTTACCATTGTTTCCATTTCATTTTCATTTTCCTTTGCCTCCTGGAGCATAAAGAGATCATGTTTCTCCGAAGTTATGATATCTTTCATTGCCTTAATTTTTGGCATACTTCCCATTCCTCTGCAATTCCAGGAGACTATAATCATTATCACTTGATGTTAAGGGTTGAGGGACATTTCCCTCTATTAGGGTGGGTGATTTTCTCATTCTTGTTGTCCAGGAAAGTGTCCATAGGTTGTTGGGTGCCCAGAGCCATTTCTTTTGCCGTTGCTCCATCTCTAATTTCTCTATTAGTTTTTTGCCTACATTTTTAGGGTGGTCGTGAGAGGACAGGAGCTCTTTGGAAATGGTTCGAGTGATTATGCGATCGAAGGAGGAGGGGTGAGGGCTTTAGGAGGGGATAGGAGAGGAAGAGGATGGATTAGAGGGGAAGGGAAGAAGGGGGGAGGAAGGGGAGGGGAGGGGAGTCATGGTCCAGAAGAGAGCCAAAGGGATTAGAGACCAATAGATCCGATAAGGGGGGAGGGGTAAAAGATGAAGGGAGAGGGAGCTGAGGAAGAGGGGGGTCTTGCGATGAAATAGGCCTGGAAGGGAAGGAGGGGGGGAAGAGCGGGGGAGGGATGAGGAAGGGGGGAAGGTAGCTGAAGAGGGAGGAAGATTGGAAACAAAAGAGGTTTTGGGTTTGGTTGCTGACTTTTTATTCTTGACCCGCTCCCATTTTGGTTCTTGGTTTTCTATTTCTTTTGTTTCTTAATTTTTAGTACATCTATTTGCAAAAATGAACATATTCATGACATACCTTACATTTTAATGGTATTTTTTCATAGTCTATCTGTTGGATGTGAACCCAGTTATCCACTTTGATCTTGACTGCTTTCGGAATTCCTTTGCCTAGATCTACTTCTACACATATTCTCGCGCAGACATGCATGTTTTGCTTTGGATCACTTCTGTCAATATATTTCCCCACAAAATTCCCTATTTATTTAGTAGATTCATCTCCCTAGAAATGAAGAGGAAGATGAGGGAGCCTCACCCATACTGGCATTGCATTTGGCACATCTAGCTCTAGATGGAAGTCCGGAGTCCATATGTTGAGATAAAGCCCTCTTGAACCCATGAAATATGGTCTGTTTCTGAAGATTAAGTCCCTGTCCTCTTTCATTTGAAAGTGGAAGGTCAAGTATCCTCTTCCATAGAATCTGATTTATATTTTCCCCATGATAGATGAGGCCTAGTTTCTTTCTACCCATTTGAGGACCAAATGGGGAGAGGGCCAGAGACTAGTGAACTGTCCCACCAATCCTCGCTCAAGGAGAGATAGAGCTGTGCTGTGAGGAAGAACAGGAGGAAGGTTTATTTCAGGAATTCCATCGATCTTCTTAACAAAATTTGATATGGATGGTTTGGGAATAGATGGTCCCAAGGAGGAGAGAAGTGAAGTGAAGGCTTTCACATTTTCTTGCAGTTGTGCTAAAGTTCCTGCAGATGGGATAGGGATCGAATCACCCTCAGGAGTAGGCTCCGCTTGATCCATCACGTACTAGGCGAGGGCTGAAATCCCCAAGAGCAGGAGTCCCCAAGAGTCGAAGGAGGAGGTCGCTCACAGAGTTTGAAAACTTATGGGTGGGAGTAGAGCACGCACATCATAATATATATATGTATTATCTGAAGCATATATTAGAAAAAAGGGTTTCATTGAATATTCTTGTAAGTGGGCCATTATCCCTAGTACGTGAGCCCACAAATAGTTTCTTTGTATCAGGGTGGTTGGGTGGTGTAAGGAATGAGAGTGAGTTCTCCTTCAAGTTTTAGCCTGAAAATACTTTAGGGTGGTAGGGTGGTGCTAGGGCAAGTTGGAGCTTGCCGAGTGTTGAAGTATCCTATCAGTTGTAGTTGATAAAACCAAGGCATTGGATCATCCTTCTAGTTGAAGCTGATAAACCAGGGTGCAAGAGCATCCTTTCAAGAGAAATAAGGCCTCTAGAGAACTATACCACAAATAATACCTTTTCCTACATATCAAACTATATTTCTTTCTATATGCTATTCTTGCAACAATTTTGAACATAAGGCTGTAAACTACAAAGCTTATGCTAGGTACAGAATCTACTATGGGAATGATTATTCTAAAAGATATCAAGAATATTACAAACAAAGTTATAAAAGGTTTGGACTCTTAAGAAATGAAGTAGAATGTTACAAATACAACAACTTTGGACACTTGGATTAACACTACATGTTAACCACTTCTCTAAGGGAACCATAACATGCTATACTTGCTCCTCCAAAGGTTTGGAAGAATAAAAATGAAAGCTATGCCATCACCTTAAAAGAAAAAAGCAATAAAAGTGTGTGGTATGTCGATAGTGGTTTCTCAACACATATGACATGGGATAAGACAAAAATTGTATCTCTACAGGAAGATAACAATTGAACAATCTTGTTCGAAAATGATGGCTCCACAAAGGTGACAGGAAAGGTTATTGTTAAGCTCAAAAGCAATAAAGTCACAACAAAATATGTGTGACTCATTGAAAACTTGGACCAAAATTTACTAAGTGTAGTCAAATGTGTGATCCAGGACAAACGTTGTTGCTTGACTTAAAGAAATGTGAAATTATAAGGGATAAATCAATTAGGTTGGCAGCAACAACAATAAGAACTCCAAATGACATATACACCTTGGATGAGATTGGAAATAAAGGTTGTTTCTTGGCTAAAGAGGATGAAAGTTATCTCTAGCACAGAAGGATGAGACACATGAATTGCGACAACCTATTCAGAATTAGTAAAAATAAATTTGTGAGGGAAATGCCAGAGATTTCAAAACCAGCTAGCACTTCATGTAAGCACTACAAGCATGGAGAACAAACAAGAGTTGATTTTAAGACCAATAAACATTCCATTTCAAAACCATTATACTTGGTACACATCGACCTATGTGGACCAATGAGATACAAAGGATTGGATGGTGAAAAATACTTCATGCTAATGATTGATGATTATACTAGGATGACAATAGTCAACATTTATAAGAAACAGTTTGAAGCCTTTGAATGCTTCAGAATCTATAAGGAGATGTTTGAGAATGAAATCGAACTAAAAATAAAATATTTGAGATCTGATAATGGAGGGGATTTCACATTTAAGGATTTATAACACTTCTGTGAGGAATAGGGAATAAAGAAAAAATTCTTAGTGGTTAGGACACCACAGCAAAATGGAGTCACAGAAAGAAAGAACAAAACAATTGAAGAAATGGCTAGGACCATGCTGAGTGATTCCAAATTAGGTGATGTATTTTTGGTCTAGGTAGTGGAACAACAATTCACTTTCTCAATAGAGGAGTTATTAGAAGAAATAGTGACAAGACCTATAAAAATTATGGAATGGAATACCAGCAAATTTCAAGCACTTCAGAGTCTTCGGGAGTAAATGCTACTTTAAGAGGGAAGATAAGAAGGTTGAGAAATTTGAATATCGAGTAGAAGAAGGCATATATGTTGGGTACTCAAAAAAAAGAAAAGCATATAGATTCTATAATCTGAGACTCAGAAATATTGTGGAGATAATTAATGTAACATTTGATGAAACAAAGACAAAACAAAGATCATCATCTTCAAGGAATGAAGAAACAAAAGAATCAAAGCAAGAAGAAAATTTTAAGAAAGAATAAGTAGAGAAATAGGAGTCAACAACCAATCAATGTTGATGTTGTCATTGATTTCAAGAAACACTGGTAGTAGGAGAAGCAAGTGCAAGAAGACGTGTAGGATGTTAAGAAGTAGGTGATGATGATGTGGCAGAAACCCCAGTTGTAGGATGAAACCTTAAACCTAGGGTTTGGATCTCTTGGAATTGAGGATGATGATGATGCAACTTGATATGATGAGGTCATGGTTATCACAAGATGTTGTAGCTAGGTGATGCAAGATGAAACCATAGCTCCAAGGGTTTGAATTCCCTGTAAGCTGAGCACAGCCCATAGTTGTAGAATATTTTTATGATGCATATCAATGATTTTGCCTTGAAGACTCTTGTCATTGTATTCTCCTCATCATGTTGATTCTGTTGATGTGTGGATTGTCCCATGGGCCTTAACAATTTGTGATAAATGCTCATTCAAAGTTGAAGACCCAATTTGGGGCCCAAAACGACAAGGGCTGACGATTTGGCAACAATGTGTGATGATGTGGTGGGGCTTCTATGGCCCCAAGGACAACCACACTAATGTGGCATCACATTATTTATTTAATACTGTTTCATAAAATTATTGAGGGCTTCAACATATTAATATTGTGGCAGCATATGTGGCACATATCAAGGAGCATTTATTAAAAAGATAAAATTTGGTCCAAAATATAATTCGAAAACCTTATGTAGTCCTCAAAATTCACTTTCATAGAACTTCATTGAATGAAATCTGTTGCATCAAATGATTTGAGCTCCTTCTCCAAAGTTTCCTCTATAGCCAAGAGAAAAAATCTTTTGGAAATAGTATTTTGGTGTTATGGTGATATGTTGGGTTGTAAGCCTCAATTCTTTATAGGATGGATTCACTGGGTTCCTTTGTTTTATAGGTGGTTCGATTATGCTAATCTTTCGTAGAAAAGATAAAGTTTGAAGTAATATCTCTACGTAGTTGCAGTGGTTTATAAAACATCAATTTTGTAACTCACATTTGATGGTTAAAGCTCAGTTGATCCGGTGTTAAATATTTGACTTTAAGTACGCTTTGAGTAGGGTTAACATACTTGACTTATTGGAGGCATCACACGACATTTTGGGCTCGCATGACATCATTCCCTAATTTCTCTCCAAAACCATGTGGCATGCAATATAACTTTGTTAATTGTTATCAACAACTACAACTCACAAATATATGTAATTTTGGAGCTTGCATTTACTACTAACTCTAAGCTAGAAACGATTATCATGCAATGTTTTGTATCTCTATGTTATCAACAATCAGAAAGGCATACTTCAATCTCATTTAAAAGTCCTATATCGATCCTGAAGTAAAGAAGAATATTGTTATGGTCCTGTCCAAAGATAATTGTTGATCTTGAGGTGATCAAATTTTATGGTTGTAATTTTGAATAAGGTTTTTATCAAATAGGCCCGATCCAACTCCATTTATGTTGCAGAGATAACATACAAGCCTTGTTGTATTCATTCTTGTCTCTCCTAAAAAACAATCGGTATATCTGGAAGATTTTTTTTTAGATTCGATGAGGTAGAAGGGTTCAATTATGATGTGGTGACAAGGATTTGCTGGGTAAAAAATTACAAACCTAAAATTTGAAGAAATGTCTGCATGATCTTCCTTGTTTTGGATTAATTTAGGCAATTGTATTGCAAAATGAATACCAAAGGGTCTTTGTGGCTATCTCTCTATTGTATCGACCTTCTAGTATCTGCAGTCATGACCTATAGGGAAAAAGAATGTGAAGAGTTCAAGCTTGTATCACTCTTCGGCCACTAAGATGTGAAGCAAGCTTTCTTTTGTGGCCTAATTCAAGTCAACATCAAGGAATAGAAACCTAGAACCTGGCCTTATGAATTATTATCTCCACAAATTTTGGATATCTCTCGAGCATTGACTCATTGGAGATCAAAGTGCATCATTTATGCAATCTTATCACCTAAAAAGATAATTTAATTTGGGAGGATCCTTGTAATTATTGGCATACATTCCTGTTGCAAGAATCTTATTGAGATCAATTATCCCTACAATCTTAAGGAATAATTCTAAATGTAAGCATCCGTACCAGTGAAAGTGTGAAGGAGTAATAGCATATGTTCTGGCTTTTTGTATTCATTTTATTTCTATTTAAAAGAGTCATTAAGCACAAGAATCCATGGCAATGGAGTGAAAAATTTGACCACTGCTAAGCATACATCTATAATAAAGCATTACAGTGATACAACTCGAGACGTATTGCATACAACTCGAGATCAAAGGAAATTAGGCCAAATACAATGCAAGAAATAGTCAAATCAAAAGCATAATTCTGTAATGAAAATTAGGGTTTTCTAGAGGAAGTAAAATTAATATTTGATAACAATAAACAAGATTTCAAACTATTTGACAATAATATTGGAAGTGACACTTGTTTTTCTTGAGACAGTGGCACTTGGTGTGATTTATTGACATGCGAGGATGATGTGACTTGATGTAGCAAGGAATACTAGAAGATGCATAAAATGTGTCCTCCCTTCTTGATATGCATTATTCTCACATTTTTTAAAGTTTCACAACAAAATCAATGAAATACCTTGGGTATAACATAACAATAATCTTGCTAATAATATAAATTGACAAGGAGACAGAGAAGAAGTAATCTACAAGGCAGAGAGACTATGGTTCATGTGACAATGTATAACCTTGTTGCATAATGATACCAGAGAAATTTTTGCAGTGAGAATGATAGTGATAAGAAATAATGACATTATGACAGTGTGTTGATGACAACCTCTTGTTGGGGATAGTAACATATTCTGGATATTAACCCTTGATGTGAAAGTGAACTTAGTGCAATGATGATAGTGTTTTGATCCTGATTACATGATTGATGTTTGACAATGACCCTTGTTACATAACATTGTTTGATGTATGACAAAGACAATGAATTTAATGATTAATAATGGTAATGACCTTGTTGAAATTATAACGAGAAGTGGAGTGAAACAATGGAAGAAGCATGTATGATAGCATATTGAGGTACAACAATAGTAATAGGTGGTGTGATAGTAGATTGAGGTACAGTAGCAAGATTTGTGGCAACAGATTAAGGTAAAAACATCAGTTGCAGAGTTAGTGGCATCGATGGGGTGTAGTAACAGAAGAAGAAAGTGTGGCAACCGTAAAGTTTGCAGGAAATTGTGAAATATATTGCAATAGTAGTAACATTGATTAGTTGATTGTTTAATTATAAAAGAGGCTGAATACTCCTGGAGATTTGATCTGCGAATATCTTCATATTTGGGGTGTTTTTCACTTCCTTCAACCCTAGCTGGTAAATGTTGTATGTACACCATATATAATGCAAAGCCTGTTTGGAAGAAACATTTTATGTATTGTCTACTTGATGTGATCAAATTTCTATTTGCTCTAATGTTCCGAAAGTTCAAGAAAATAAATTAACCAATTGTAAAAATAAGGGAAATACTGATTCACCCCCCTCTCAATATTTCCAACAATTGGTATAAGAGAAGCTCCTTCTTAAAGGCTTAACTGCTTGAAGGAAGATCCACAACATTTAGATTTGATTTGTAAGATGGCTTTCGACCCTGAAGAAGATGTTACTTCCCTTAAAAACAAGCTTTGAGTAGTGACATTGGACAAGGATAGGTCCACATGAATGTTTAATAATCTTTATAGAGAACATGAATACCTGAAGGTTGAGAAGACAAAGTATTACGATAGTTGAAGATTTGGCTTACTTGATGTCATCTGACTTGAAGCTCAAATTAAAAATTTACAACTATAGAAGGATCATGAACTTGATGAAGTAAATAAGGAAGTGGAGCACCTCAAAAACATGTTGTAAGAGGCGAACAAGAGAGAAAGCACCTTGACAATTCAACTAAAGGAAAATGAAAACTCAAACAAATGGAATAAACAGGATAAAGAAGATGGCAAAAAAATCACTACCTTGAAGAGGGATTTTGAAGAAGACAAAAGGACCAAGGATGTCTTAAGAAGTCATATGAAGCTGAAGGAAGAAGAATGCACTAACCATGAGTAGGGAATTGTCATCTTGAGAGAAAATTTTTAAAAGATAACAAAAAAAAAATTGAGGAGCTCATAGGTTTTGGATGACATTATAAATTTTCAGAGATCACCTCTTATCATGAAAGGTCTTGGGTATGTTGGTGAGTTCTCATGCTCCAATGATACAGAGAAGCGACATGACAAATAAGAAGAGAAGCCTCATCCCAATGATGACGAGCAACAACATGAAGAGAAACTCCATCTCAAATATGAAGAGAAACGACATGAAGAGAAAATTCATCTAAAAGATGAAAAGAAGCCACATATCAAGGAAGAAAATGAGTCTCATGAAAAGAAGCCTCATGAAAAAAATGGACAGAAGCCTAAAGTCAAAGTCCTACACAAATCAATGAACACCGAAAGATGGAATACCAATGCCACAAGAAATTAGGATTATACATTCAAGACAACAATTCATAATAGACCATTCAAAAATAGACAACAACAAAGATACTCTCAAGGGTGAGACACCTTCAACAAATATTCACCCTATACACCCATTTATACAAGCATATTTTCTAGTTATTGTTATACATGTTCTAATTATGGGCATAGAGTTGCATATTGCAAGAAATATAGTAGGAGTATTGATAGAAGCAAATTTTCTAGTAGAAAAGACAAAGTATGATATGCCTATGACAACATGAATTAGAACCTTTTTTTTCTTCATTATTTAGACCAGATGTAGAGTGCTATTTATGCCATAACCTTGGTCATTTTACACGAGATTGTAGAAGCGTCTTAATGTGGATTGTTATCAGCCCATTTTACCCCCTAGGGTTATTTTTCCTAAGTCATTGTGGTTGTTTGATTTTTTCTAGGCCTTAGACCTTCTTTTTTCTAGCCATACTTCCCAATCGCACAGATGGAGGCGTATGAGAGCGACTATAGCCTCCAGTCACATAGATGGAGGCCTATGAGAGCGGTTGTAGCCTCCCAGTCTCTCCAAACCCTTCCTCATAAGTTTCTATTTCTATCCTTGATCTATCTGAGCTCCTTATTTATTGGCTGGATCTAATCTAGATCTGTCTACTTTTGTTTGATTTCCTTAGTTTTGCTGTCCTTCATTGGAAGAAGTTTTTTTTTGTCTTGTATTGGGCATTGATCTTCTTATTTTTTGTTGAGCTATTGGAG
Source organism: Pinus taeda (assembly GCA_000404065.3). Taxonomy (NCBI): domain Eukaryota; kingdom Viridiplantae; phylum Streptophyta; class Pinopsida; order Pinales; family Pinaceae; genus Pinus; species Pinus taeda. Next base: position 174,418 of record APFE030719979.1, read on the forward strand.
ATATGTTAGATATATTTTTGTTGTTGTTGTTGTTAGCTGCTGACATCTATAAGAGTTTAGGCATTTATTATTAATTGGTTGGGATCTTCCATTCCTTGTGTTCTTCAAGTTTCCCTTGAAGCATTATTTTAGTTCTTTGCTCGAGGACTAGTAGTCTCATTTCTAGATCTTAGTTTCAGATTTGTTTGACTACTTTCGGTCACTGCTTGGATCTACTTCATATCTCATTTTCAGATCTTTGTGTCCTTTTTGCACCTTTTTCACTTATTTTTGAGTGATCTCTTTCTTATTTTGGCTATTTTTGTCACAATTAGTGCTGCTGTGATTGGTTGTGCAACAATCATCTAGGAAAGTTCATTTGGGTGTGTTTTGATTGTCTTATATCACTCTCATTTGATCTTGTCTATGCCTTCTTTCCTCTAGGGTTTGGTTTTGACATTTATAGAACATTGGCCTTAGTTGAGCCATTGTGCTACAACCATAGTCTATTGACATTGCCTTCCTTCTTCCACTTTTGGATTTCGGTTTGATCAATTTGAGTGTGTTCTTTCTTGGGAACTTTTCTTTGGTCTCATTTCGATTAATTTTGTTTTCCTTTTTGGTTTTATTTTGGGTTGTCAATCTAAAAAAACAATTGGGATATTTTCATGTTAGAACTTAGTGAGAGGTGCATCAATAGGCATTGATGTGTTGTGTGGATGTTTTCCTATAGATAAGAAGGCTGCAATCTAGGTAATATAGTAACACTTCAATCCAGAATAGATCTACATCTGGTAGCTGATCATCCATGGATCCTCCACTTTATCCCAATTCTAGTCGTGAGAGTAAATCAGGTCCCACATCCAATCCACCGATCTTAAAGATTACTTCAAAAGTAAATTCTTGGAATAGAAATAACCACCTGCAAATTCTTCCTTCAAGCATAGGATTGTTCACCAAGTATTTAGAGCAGAATGGTGAGTAAAAAACCTAAACTAACCCCCTAAAAGTAGTGTTTGAATTTTTCGAGTGAATATACCATTGCTAGCACCTCCCACTCCGTCGTGCTATAATTATTTTTTGTTGTAGATAATTTTCTGCTAGGAAATTAGATTGGGTGGTCGAGGCTCCCTTCCCCCAGCCGAGCCAGAACAACCCCCAAAGTAATGCCTGATGCATCAATGTGGACATGGAACTGTTTGTTCCAGTCAAAGGAGACCAAAATTGGTGCACTTACAAGCTTTTATTTCAATATGTTGAGTGCACCTTGACCCTCCTTCGACCACATAAATCATTCACTCTTCCTCAACAATTTCTCCATCAGTGCAATAATTGAGGCATAGCTGTAGATAAATATCTTGTACTATCTGATATGTCCAAAAGTGGATCTGAGTTGTTTGACATTTGTGGGTGGGTCCATATTTACTATCACCGCAACCTTCACAGGATCTACTCATACCCCTTATTTACACACTATGTGGCCCAAAAGCATGCTAAACGGGACTGGAAATATGCATTTATTCAAGTTCAATGATATCTGTAGCTATCTACATCGATAAACAATTATCCTGAGTAGAGTGGAATTCTTCTTCAACAGACTATAGACCATCTAGTCATCCATGTAGACCTTTATGAACGTGTGGATATAATTTCTAAAGGCTGCAATTACAATTCTCGAGAACACTACAGGTTCATTCTTGGGATTGAATGACATAACATGATTGGCATAGGATCCCCATTCTGCAGTGAAGATAGTTTTCTTCTTATCCTCCACGGTGATTCTAACTTGGTGATAGACCAAAAATCCATTTGTAAAGGAGTAGGCTTCATTCCTTGCTACATTTTCTAGAACCTCATCACAGAATGGTGTAGGAAACGGGTCATGCATGCAAGAATTGTTTAAGCGGCAGTAGTCCACATATAGCCTTATCTATGTAGAATATTTCTTATTTTTATTACAATCAGACTCACCCATTCTCACTCATCCACTAGAAATATAAGCCCTGCTTATAGAATCTTGTTTATTTCTTTCTTCAATTCTCCTTGAATCTTAGGTTTAGTATATAAGGTCAATGATTTATTGGGTTTATATCTAGTTTTAATATTATTTTCATCTCCCTCAGGTCTCCCTTGATCCCTTTTAGCTCCGCTACTGATGAAGGTAACAAGTATTCATATTCTATTAGGATGTCAAAAATACATTTTGTAGTTTTCTCATCCTAATAATATCAAATTGAGTCTAACTTTGGTTTTTCATCCATCCCGATGTTATGCTTTCGCAAATTCAATGGGAGTAAGTGTGCCGCATCAGATACAGGTCCATCCTTGATGTCTCATTCCCCTTTAGTTTTGTGGATGAGAAATGTTGTAACTCCTCCACGTCATCCTCATCCAACAATTTGTCCACCTTTCCATAGGTCATTGCTTTAGGATACCATGACTCATAGATATGTTGTAAGGTCCTCTATTCTATGAACCCATCCATTGTTTCTGACCTGATGTGAGCAGAATCTGCTTGATAGCCTGCAATGCTTCAGTTAGCCTCTTGTCATTGTATGAGAAAGAAAATATGTTGAGAAATTGTCAGCCAAGTTATCCCAGTTCCTCGTTTGCCTCCTAATTTCCTCTTGTACATACAAGGATTTTAGAAAGGTTCCCAAGCTATGCACAAACCCATGTACCCACAACTCCTTTGGGACTCCTTCTTGATTCCATCGATTCTCACAATTTCCCAAATGTTGTTGAGGGTTTGAGTCCCCTTGTACTTAGAAAAATCTTGAGGGTACTCCCCTGATCTTTTGAATCTTACTTCCATCGCTATTTTGACCTCCTCCCAATACCAAAGGTAGTTACAGTGAACTCCCAACCCTCTCGCCAATTTTGCTTGCAATGTGACATTTAGTAACGATATTTTATGCTCTTCAATAGAAGTTGCATCAATCTTATTGAGAAATGGATTTATTGAGTCGATACCATTAAAGATAGGGAAGTCCCTTACCTCTGTTCCAATGTAGTTGACATAGAAGATTGTAGCGCAACGTCTACTGTTGATCTCATATCCACTTTGTTGTAAATCGTCCCAAGTGTCTTCTGAGCCAACCTATGAACTCTGAATACTCTTCAAGCTAATAGACCCTTCAATTGTTGGGTTAATGTAGTCCTCCATTTTACCCCCTGTTAATCTATAGAGTTGATTTAACATCCCCGACTCTTCTCTATCATCAGTTGGTTCTGTGAATCTTGGTCCCTGATATGGGTCTAGAGGTTGAATCAACCTAACCCCTTCTACCTAAAAAGTAATTAGTTCCCTTTTCAATTCGATTATAGTATAGTTTTCAAATGCCCAATCTATCTCGATAAGTACTAGGTAGGGATCCTTATCTCCCATGATATCTATTACTTCAAAATCTACATGGGTCTTCACCCCTACTACGTCCACTTCAACATCCACCAGTCTCCCAATTGGAAGGATATAATACTAGTTGTCCATCCGCAACTGGATTGGTGAAAATTTCAATTGAGGCTTCCCGAGTGCTTCCCACATTTTCCTTGGCAGAATGTTGACATAAGAGCCTAGATCCAGCACTGTGTCCTTGATTTGGAATCTTGCAATATGAGCATCAATTTTGAACTCTCTGCTTGTTCTCTTCTTGTTCCTCCATACGATCCCAGTGTGTCTTTTGGGTAAGTTAGTGAAAATAACTCCTCCCTCAACCTCCTCTTCTAGGATGGTTGCTTTTAGACTCTTCCTCAACTGCTCCAACATTTGGTCATCATTCACGATCTGCAAATATAATCTAAACAATTCCTCAAGGGGTCAGACTACTTTGGACTGGGATACATTTGGGCTCTCAACTTTATGAGATTCTAGTTGTCCCTTCTGTGATCATGAACCTCTAGTGAGATTGTCGAAAACTATTTTTTCCTATTTGTAATACTACTTCTATTTCTCGGGGTCATATGAATGCTTTGGGGAGGCCAATCTGATAAAATTGGGCTGGTTTGTGGCTCCTTGTTCAACCCAAATATTTTTTCCTCCTTGTGTGATTATATTAATATTCTAGAGGGGATATGCCTCTGATACCCTAGGCTCTGCATTAATTAAGTTCACATCCCTCTGTCAGTTCTGCTATTCCCATTTTTCAATTAGTTCATGACAGTCCTTCGTTGCATGTGCATTGACTCTGCACTGAGAGCATCATGGTATTCTTCATAGCGGGAAATACCACACAACATGCCCTTCTTGGTCACAGTTGTAACAACGAACTGGACCTTTGCCTCCTGCCCTTCCACTCCTAGTTTCTCCTCCTCCTCACCCTCCTTGAGTAATCTCATTGACTTAGAAGATCGAGCGGTATAACCTATCTGCTAGAGCATCCAATGCTCTACATTGGTCAGCGTTGTGAGTTGTGGAGGTGCAAAACTCACAATAATTGTCATTTTGAACATTGGAGTATTTTTATAGTAGTGGGCACATAAGAGGGGAGTGTCATAATACTCTATTTGGTTGCACCTAATATATAAAAATTACGATCCTACCTACGCAACTCCTATTACGGGTGTAGGCCCAAGTGGTCCTATTGGTGTAGATGTAGTACTTGCGCCATGCAACCTTGGAAATTTTGTAGCAACATCGACTTCCTGTGAATAATTTGTACACCACATGTTCGGCTGCGCCGAGTGGGTTGGTTGTAGGTCCTTCAATTTCTTTTTTATACTTACAATTTGATGTTGGAGACCCAAGATAGATGGATCATGCGATGTCGTTCTCCCCTGGTATTCATATGGGTATCCTGCATAGCTTCTATCTGAGTTTCTTACTCAAGGGAATCTTGTACTGTATCAATCTTTTGTTGTGTCAATGGTGTACATGTAAGAGGTAACAATGCTTTGATAAACCAATTCCTTTGGTGATTCAAATATATTAGGTAACTGAGATTATCGATTGCATCCTTGAATCTTTGCATCAACTCCCATATAGTCTCTCCCTTCCAATGCTTTATCTCCCATAGATCTGACAACCCTTGCTGATCATTTTGGGGAAGTTCTAATTATTTACAAATTCTCTTTTAAAATCGATCAAAGTTGTGTTCTAGTGTAGCTATGACCATTTTATGAACCATCTCAAGGCCCTTTCACTAATATTGGTACGAAATTCAATTAGCTTCACATTATCCAGCATTTGGTAGGCTCTCTAGGTGGCCTCACATAGGTCTAGTGTTGTTCTACCTCTCTGTCCCCCCTGTCCAAGAACTTAGGATACCTTGTGAATGATCCCACCATTTTTTATTGAGTCCGTGCTAAAAGCACAAATCCTTGTGATTCCAGTTGCAAATATGCTTGCAAACCCGTACTACTATTACTATTTCCACTGCTACTAGTACTAGCTTTGTAATTAACTTGCACACTATGATCTGTTATAGTTTTGATCAACTTAGAAAGGAAATTGTGAGGATTGTTATAGAGTACCAAGGGAAGGTTGGGGGAGACACTACCTGAGCTTCAGGGACGTAAATCATTGATTCTTTTGGACGCATCTTCTTCAACAAAAAAATTCCATATAATAAAATGCATGTTATATTATAAGGTTTCCTCTAAGATTATGTGGCCTTTTCCATCCAACATCTCCATCTTCACTGGTGAGGGTGGGTCCCTATCACCTTCTAGACCTGTGACGGTTGTGGTCATCTCTACACCTCCCACTGAGCTTCCTTCCATCCTTGTTATTCCATTCAGATCTCTCAATACTGATCTTGCTTGGTGTAATCCATTTTTTTTCTATTTAATCATCTGTATGGATCTCTCCTACCATTTATCTACTATCCATGCTCTCCTCTGAAACCTTATATCCCTGGCCTTCCAGGAGCCATCTACATCCATCCTTTTAACACTATCATAGTTCCCTGCTCGGTAGAATCCCACCTTTTAGGTCCTTCACCTAGTACTAGGGGTTTATGCTTCCATGCTCGGGCTTTGGAACACCAACAAACCTTCTTCCACCAATAGAACCTTGATCCAAATGGAAACCTCTTTTAGTAGCTTCCCTCTTAACCCTGATTGGAACACAACTTCAACCTTTGAAAAGGACTTATGGATTTTGCTGTGAATTCAATAATATACCCTTCTAGCATGGTCTGTACCCAAAAATCTACTACTCTTGTGAAATCCGTGTCAAGAAAATATAGTGCAATGAGATCTTCTTGAGTCCAGTTGAAACAAGATGGGTTTTCTCCACTATACCACTATTTCACATGCAATCTCTGCAACTAGTTGTAAATTTCTTCTGGAAAACTGCACTAGAAGATGTCGTATTGATCACTCGCCAGTTCTGAATACAAGATTTCGTGCTTCAGTTTCGTAATAGTTCGGAAATGCGGTTGAGTTTGCTGAGAAATAAACTATTCCACTTGCTCATCCCACCAGTTTCACAGTTCTTTCTTAAAGATCCTCAATACCATGTTCCAAACTCTCTTTTTGAATTTCAGGTCTCGACAACAAAACCATTTGTTGGCGCAAAAATATCAATTAGGTTTAAGACCTTAGGTTCAGGCACATGGGAAAACAAGGCTTTGATGTAGTCTAGAATAACGTTAGAAGTTTCACCTTACCCGAGAAGGGTAAGGAGTCTCACCCGAGGCGTGCCACAACCTTAGTTAGATGAGGGTTGGAATCCAGTATAAGGGAAAACCATATCAAAGGATAGAGAGCAACGAACATTGACTTATTCTTCAAAGCAATCAGATCACAATAGTCTATACATGTTGTAACATAAACACTACCTAAACATGTGCATACATAATTTTTTTGAATAACTAGAACAACACAGAGTGTATACACTATGATCCCATAACAGTCTTCTTCATTAATATCAAGGTAAGTACATTACACCAGGCTCGTGGCCAGTTCCTCAACATCAGAACTATAATAGATAGACTACAAACTTATATAAAGACAGTCACAACGTTGTTCTCATAGCTCCGCAACACAGGAAAGATAGTATCTCTAAGAACATTTGTGACAGAACCCAATGATAACAACAACCCCCTTGTCGTTCTCCTTTTTGCCTTTTATCTTCTTCTTCCATTTTCCTGCACACCAACTTGAACTACTAGTTCCTTTTCCCCTGCTCAGATGCCTTCATTCCTCGACTACTCTTGCTCTTTCCCCACTCAGCTATATATGATTATTCTGGCCATCCTTCTGCGACTGCCAGCCTTTTACCAATTCCTTACCTTTTCTCAGTTTCTATTTCTGCATCTTCCCAACAAGCATCTTCGCCACCTGTCGCTAGCTTCATCCTCCGCAAAACATCCTAATTTCTAAAAAACAAAGGCCCCAACAACATTAGATGGTGTCCTCCCTTCTTGATATTCATTGCTTTCACCTTTGTTAAATGTTGCACAACACAGTGAATGCAATACCTTGACTGTAACATAACAATAATATTGCTAACGGTAAATTGACAAGGAGACAGAGAGAAAGTAATCTACATGACAAAGAGAGTATGGTTCATGTGAAAATGTCTAACCTTGTTGCACATTGATGCTAAGGAAATTTGTGCAGTGATAATGACAGTGATAAGAAATAGTGACATTATGACGATTTTTGGATGACAATCTCTTGTTTGGGATAGAAACCTATTATTGATATTAACCCTTGACGTGACATTGATAGTAACTTGTTATTGTAAAATTGACATTGACCTTAATGGAATGGTGATATTGTTACATGATTGATGTTGATAGTGAAATTGGTTGCATAACATTGTTTGGTGTATGACAGAGATAATGACCTTAATGATTAATAGTGGCAGTGACCTTGTTGAAATCATGACCAACAGTGGAGTGGAGCAACAGAGAAAGAAAGTGTGGCAGTGGTGAAGTGCGTAGGTAGCTGTGAAATACATTGCAACAAAATCATCATTGATTAGTTAAATTTTTAATTATAAAGGAGGTGGAAAACTCCTGTAGATTTTATCTGCGAATACCTTCAAATTTGGGTAGTGTTTCACTTCCTTCTAGCCTAGCTGGTAAATTTTGCATGTACATCATACATGATCCAAAGTCTATTTGGACGAAATATTTTGTGTAGTTTCTACTTGATGTGATAAAATTTCTATTTTTCCTAATGCTATGAATGTTCAAGAAAATAAACTAATCAATTTTAAAAGTCAACGAAATAATGATTCACCCCCCCTCAGTATTTCCAACAATCAAGAAAACAATCAACATGCACCATCTAAAGCTCCAAAATGATGGTACTAGAAGAATCATCCAGAAGACTAGATTATTGGTGATGTAAATGTAGGAATAGGAACCCGAAGAATAAGGCTAGAGAAAAGTCATGTCTCTTTATTAGCCATGCTTGAGCCTAACAATTTTAAAGAAGCTAGCTTGGGTGAACACTAGATTAAGGCAACGAAAGAGGAACTAGATCAAATTGAAAAGAATGAAACATGGGAACTGGTTCCAAGGATAAGGGACGAAAATGTTATTGGATAGAAAATGGTCTTTAGGAACAAGTTGGATGAAGATGGACAAGTAACCAAGAATAAAGCAAGATTAGTCTATAAAGGATATGTGTAGGTTGAAGGAATAGACTTCAAAGAGACATTTGGATCGGTAGCCAAGATGAAAACTATTCAGATGTTCTAAGCCTACACATGTTTAAGGAAGCTTAAGGTGTATCATATGGATTTCAAATCAACCTTTTTGAATGAAGAATTGGAAGAATAATTCTACATAGAACAACCTAAATTATTTTTTCTTACTGACAAGAAGGATTATGTTTGAAGGTTAAAGAAAGATTTCTACAGTCTCAAGCAGGCTCTTAGAGCATGTTATGCTTGTTTGGACAAGTATTTGTAGAAACAATGTTTCAAGAGAGGAAATTCTGATACCAATCTATATATAAAGATTAAACAAGATAACTTGACTCTAATTGAGGTGAATGTGGATGATATCAACTATCGAAGTAATGATGACAGGCTGAGTAAGAAGTTTTCCAATCACACAGAAAGTGAATTTGAGATGTATTTAATTGGTGAGTTGAATTTATTCTTGAGACTTCAAATATCTCAGGAAGATGATGGCATATTCATCTCTCAAACCACATACATCAAATAAATGTTGAATAGGTTCGAAATTGAAGATTGTAAACTAGTGAGTAGGGCCTATGGTGACTAGTTCTAAGTTGAGAAAAGATGATATATCCAAGGATGAATATTAGGAACTGTATATATTTATGATTGGGGGCCTACTATATGTGAAAACTTTGAGACTTGATGTGATGCATGCAGTTGGATAGGTAGCACTTTTCCAAGTAGCACCAAAAGAATCCCATGTTATTGTAGTAAAAAATCTTCAGATATTTTAAGGGAACAATGAATTTTGGACTAGGTATTTGAAGGGAAATAAATTGAGGTAGCTTATACAGTGATCCAGACTTAAACAGGAACACAACAAATTATAGATATAACCATAAACACAAAGATGCAGCGGAAATAATACTTCATTTCATTAATGGAAAATACTGAAATATGCTTACAACCAGAAATGGAAATAAACCAGCTAGGGTGATGGTAGCTTATCTCTGAGAAGAGATGTGCGGCTACATGTCTCTGAACTGTTCCGAACTTGTGTTACAATGAGGCTCGAAGGCCTATTTATTATTGAGAAACAATGGAAAACCCTTCACAATCCAAAACCGACCCTTAGAAGATGAAACGCCAAATTGTGGGCCCCGTTTTGGGTAAATTGGTACATCAATTTCC
>APFE030719979.1:187332-206265 GCA_000404065.3 Pinus taeda
CTGAGAAGAGATGTGTGGCTACATGCCTCTGAACTGTGTTACAATGAGGCTCGAAGGCCTATTTATTGTGGAGAAACAATGGAAAAACCCTTCACATTCCAAAAAACCTAACCCTAGAAGATGAAACGCCAAATTGTGGGCCCCGTTTTTGGGTAAGTTGGTACATCAACTTCCCGGGGTCGCGAATTGGTCGTATTATCTCTGTTTGACGCGCATGATAGCCTGTTGGAAAGATCTCTCTGAGGACTACAACGGAAAAGACGATTTTTAGGCAGAAAAATTGTTGGTGGTAGATTTACCAAAAAACGGTAGATTTCCCAAAAAACATCGTTTAGGGCCTCAAAACGGCTCCACAAGTTTAGGACCCAAAAAACTGCTAAAAATAGTAAACTGTGCTATAATTAAGGAAATTGAAAGAACTGAAAGAAGCACTAGAGGGGATCCAAGTGGTATTAGCGGGTGGCCACCAATATCCACCTGGATCATACATATGTAGATTGCGAAGACAATATTGATGACTGCAAAAGCATTAGTGAAGCAAAATTTTAGTTGGGATATTGCCTTGTTTCTTGGTTAAGAAAGAAGTAGCCTTTATTTTCCTTTTCCACAACAAAAGAATAATATATCACAACAAAAACCTGTTGTACTCAGGTTATATGGATGAAGAAAACCCTGTAAGATCTCCAAGTAAACCTTGATGAGCCGATTCCACTATTTTGTGACAATTCCATCGCCTTAACTCTCTCCAAGAATATTGTAATGCATTCAAAGAAAAAAACATATCCCTATTAGATATTAGTTTCATCAGGATAAAGTAGAAAAAGAGAACATCAAGGTCCAATACATCACAACAAAGGAGCAGAAAGATGACATATTCACCAAAACTATACCTTGAGAGACTTTTGAGTATTCAGAGATTTCTTTTCATCTGTTACAAAATCAATTTCCTTAGTTTCCATCAACACAAAGCTCTTTCTCCTTTCCATAAACTGAATTCGTTCAATTTTTCTTGAATGAATCAGGATGTTCTTATGCTTTTACACATCGCTTTTCGAAGGAAGTAATGAACCATAAATTATGGAGAATTTTTCTCCTTTTCTTTTTTTTTCTTCCCATTACCAAACACTTTCTCGCTTCATGAGATATTCAATCAATATTTTTTCTCTCGTGGAAGAAAGTATTTACGAGGTTTGGAAAAATATTGGGATTTCATTAGGGTCACATTGATATACATTCCATCTGGCCAAGTAGACAACGGGAGACAAGCATGTTGCAAGATGAAAGAAGATGCTATATTATTATGGGGATTACCCTTTGCCATTGATTTAAAAGGGGGGAGAAAAATAAAGGAAAGAAGAGTAGGGGCATGGATTCAAGGGGAGAAGTTATCATAGGGGGAGTATGTGTGTTGCTATCAATGAAAAAGTAGGAGATTGTTCAAATATGGTTGTGATTTATCTCAACGCAAGTAGTGCCAGAATAATCCGTGTCTTTGATGACAAAGATGACAAGGAAAATCAAGTCTTTCGGGGTCAAGATCATTTTCATTGGATGATTCTAGTCGTGTCAATTCCAATGGTATGTGTCACATCTTGAGTCTACTCATAGTTTGATATATATGCCCAATCATATTTGGTGCCCCTTTCTCGTGGTTAAAATCCTCATAATGAGATGATGTGGCAACTCTTCATCGGCTAGAATATTTAGTCCAAGGAGGATTTTCATTGAAGAATTAAAATAAAATATTTTGTGATTACATATTATTAAAATTAATTTGGTCCTATTGTTTGTGGAGTTTTTTCTCCATGTAAAATTCAAAATTCAATGGTTCCCTCTAAAAGTAAGTTGACCTAAATGTTTTTGTTTCCAAATATCACAATTTGAATTTCAATTTTTCCCTCCAATTTTTCAACATTTATGAAAAGGCACTCGTCTCCTCCACAAAGGCATGGATTCAACATTGATCTAAAACAAAATCTTTTGTGGCCAAGAGTAGTCTAGCACATCTAAAGTAAATGTCAATATTCTGAGGGTGTTGGGGCTTAACGTTTTATTATTTTTGGCTATGTTTATTAGCTAGAGTTTCTTAGCAATATATAAGTTAATTTTACCTTCTCTAAGGTTAATTTGAAGTAATTTTGAGGTCAGGGCGAAGGTATATTCAACCGCCCTTATGAGAAAGATACACATTCATATTATTGGAATTTGTAAGGAAGTTTCAAGGCTATTCACAGCTTTGGTCTGATAATTTTTTTCAACCCTATTAGGGCACATATCTGTGGAATTTTTTGAGCCCTTTCTGAGGTAATTTGAGCATTATTTCTGAGACTAAGCTGAGGGAATCACAAATATTTGATATGTAATATTTTATGGAGATTCAATTCACTGATTAGGCCTTCTCGCCGAAATTTTTTTGGCCCTTTTCTGAGTCTTACATTAAACCATCTCTAAAATACTTTGTGGCATATTTTTGCAAGAAACTTGTCTATTTTGATAAATCCATGAGAAAAGTTAAAGGAAACTAAAATAGAGGTTAGTTCACATCTCTTGGAGGCTACTCGACTAAGAAAGCAAGGAATGTAGCAGAATTATTAGGGTCTAAGATTGGCTGGTAAATACTGACCTATTCTACCCTCTAAAGAACAATTTTTGCATACCATCTTAGTGCCATTTTTTCTAGCTACTCCTTGCATCAAAATTTTCATCCTTAGTTCTATACGAAGATAATATTTTGGTGCTCCTCTTTGATTTTTGGCAAGCTTCTGTAGCACATTATGACTGATTTCTGAAGTTGGTTTATTAGTCTTCCATTGGATCTTTTTGTTTGCTAGTTAATTGAGTCAAATTTGTGCCCTAATTAGAAGTAACTTGGTTGAACTTGTGTTAGAAGATATTTTTCACATGATTATATTGTTTGAGGACTTCCACTATCCAGGGTTTGTAGAAAGTGTAATATTTCTTCATAATCCTAAAGGTTGAGTTATAAATAGGACCAAAAAAAGAATAAGGATAGTGAACAATGTTGTAAAATATATTCTCTAGAGTAGTTATGGTGTCATAAGATTTGAAGGCATAAACATACATCTCCAGAAATTATCATTCCAGATTCTTGAGAAGAAGGTTCACCAACAAAAATGAATAAGGGCGTAGATGCATCAACATATAATATATTATTGAAGATATCTTCATGAAGTCAACTTGAGGTATAAAAGTAGCAAAAATCTTTGCTCAGTTTCATTGTCACATCATTTGGAAGTAATTTTAAAGAAGTCCAGGTTTCATTGTATATCTAAATCATATATTAATGGTAAGGGTTTCATTGAACATTCTTGTAAGTGGGTCATTATTCGTAGTACGAGAGCCCACAAATAGTTTATGTATATTTTTAGGGTGGTTAGGTGGTGAAAGGAAAGAGAGTGAAATCCCCTTTAGGTTGCAACCTGAAAATACCTAAGGGTGGCAGGGTGGTTCTAGTGCAAGTTGGAGCTTGTATGGTGTTGAAGCATCCTACCAATTGTAGCTGATAAAATTAGAGTGTTGGAGCGTTCGTTCTATTGGAGATGGTAAACCAGGGTACAAGAGCATCCTTTTAGTAGTTGGATCTACCTGATAAACGTAAATTATTTTCTAGAGTACTAGGGAGTTGTGGCTTTCCATTTAGTTGGAGTGAAGCATTATTATACTCACAAAATATTATAAAAATTTCCATTGGTTTTTTTCCCATAAGGGTTTCCACCTAAAAATTTGTTGTGTACTGCTCTTGTGATGTGTTGTTGATTATTGTTATTTTGTTCATGCTCTAATTTTTTTATAATTAACTAATTGTAAGTGAAATACTGATTCACCCCCCTCTTAGTATTTCCAACATCATCCCATTGGGGAAAGTCTATAAAGAGAAATGGGTTTTGGCTGTGGTGATAGTGGGACACTATCCCATTGTTGTCTCTTGGTCTAGTAATAGCCTTATAAGGTACCTGTGAAAATTCCTTGAAATGAAGCAATTGGAAATTATTCTCCCAACTTTAATAGTTTATTTGTCTTCTATTAAATTATTAATGATAAAAGTGAATAATTCACACTATAATTATTCACCAATAAAATACGTTGCGGAATATAAACATGGAATTGAGAAATAGATGCACACACACTATAAAATGACACCATTCTTTTTGGACAATTGTCCTCGAAAAATCCCCAAAGGGCAAACTGGTGTAGAATATGAGGCTTTTATTATTATGCAGCAAAATCCTGAGATGCCCAACTGGAGATCCTCTAGAAGTTTATCTCCACTAGGAATATACTACAAGAATTCATTTCCTTCACAACTACTCGATCTGGCCCTCTCTGGAAAACTTGCACTTCTTAGTTAATTCAAACCGCTGGACTGGAAATGCGCACTGCCTACTCATCTTAATTCGTTTTCTCCTTGGAACACACCTAAATGAGTCATCATGTCTTCCTCTACTTCCAGAAATAATTCAATTTGCCTCTCGAGAATAGATCTAGGCACTAGCCACTGAATCGATCCTCTTCTCAGAAACTCATGCTGGAAAATTGGGCAACACACACTGTAGAATACAACTTCTATGCTATATATTTTAACCTCCCTTTCTTCACTCTAAAAGATCGGAAAGCATCCTAAGAATTTCTATTTAAATTTTCACTACTACAACCCTTGCTATTGTCTCTTTCCCTTGCTCGAACTGCACCCTGTTGAATACTGCGAACTGGGTAATTTGAGCTACCTTTCTCACTTGATGTATCTTCTCGAATCCTTCAACATACTCTTATAATCTCTCATTGGATCATCCATGAACAATATTTAATCATGACCGGTGGCTTAGATCATCTAAGACTTCGTCAAGTAATTTTTTTGGAAGTCTCTAGAGAAAAATTGATTTTCTTAATCAATACCCATTAGTTAGTCAATTTTCCTAAGTTAGACTTAGGAACTTTTTAGTTATTAATAAATTGATTTAATTGAGAGGTTTATAAGTGTTTTCTCTCAAAACATTTTCTAGGTTTTGGACATCTTGTGTTCCTTAGCCTCTCTAACACCTTAGAGACTAGAACGCTTATCTGTTGCTACCGAAAAATCAACACTCCCTCTTAGTGAGGAAGGTGTTCTCCACTATTATCTATATGTTCTCTAAAGTAGACAAACTTAGCCCTCCCTAGAGCCTTTGATTATATGAAACACCTACTTTTACATGGGAACATGTTTTAGCCGAACTAATTCACGTTGCTAATGTTTGACATCTGTTATACCTCCTTCCTTCACATCTTCAAGTTGATTTGACTCCTTATCACAGGAAAGCACCGTGAAGAAGATAATTTGACTAAAATTATCCACTATGCTACTTCACATACTTTGATCTCACACTGTTGATGCCTATACACTGCCTTTGTCCTCCTACAACTACTGTAATTGTGTGTACTGATATACTTAGAAATTGAAGTTCAAAGCTCCATTAGGCTACTCCCTATGAAGCTGTACTCCCTTTGAGTTTGATATACTATGTCACTACAATTTTCTCTGTTACTGTCTCTCGAGATTCTGACTGAAACGAGCTCTGCACTGTCTACCGAGAACCTGACAACACTCAACTGGCTTTGGAACCGTCTCTCAAGTATCTGACTACAATTAGCTCAGCACTATCTCTTAAGAATCTGACTGCACCTTATTGACACTTCAACGCTCCCAATACCCTATACTGTGGGTTCCTATAGCAAAGGTAATGATCCATGTGAAAAATTCTCAATAACTAGGTTTGATCCATTGATCAATTCCTCCTGACCATGATCTAGATATCCTTGTTTCTCCTCCCATGAACCCTACCTAATCTAGCATATTGGAGTATCACACTCCTCCCCCGTATGAGGATAATGCTAAAAACGTTGTGAACTCATCCTCAAATATGGTGGAAAAGTCATCAATATTTGTTTATGCTATGATATGCTTCCCCTTCTTGTCCTTCTTCCTCTTTGGACACTAGGTGATGTAGTGATCAAACTCACCACATCCAAAGAGTTGACCTTGATAGGTCATTCTTCTTTTCTCATTTCAAGTTTTGTCCCTGACTGTGACCCTTCTTCGCCTTTCCCTTTCTTGCAAGGGCTACATTTTCCTCTTCCTTCTTAACCTTTAGACCATTGCAACTACTACTAGTGGTACAATCTACGAGGCTGAGTATTAGCTCCTCTGAGTTTAAGTCCCTCTAGAGGCTCTCCCAATATGGTAGCTTATCTCGTTCAGAGATCACCTGAGTGAAATTTAATCAATCCTTGGTAAACCCATTTAGAGTTGTGTGTATCAGTTCACTATCAGTTGATTTATCTCCCATAGTTGTAAGTTCATATCTAACTCCCTATATCCTGGTGAGATAGGAAGTAACACTCTCACCCTTATACATTTTTTGTCCTTGGATTCTCCTTAAGAATCATTTTCTGATTCTCAGATGGATCCTAATACAAATTCACGACAACATCCCACATGTCCTTTATTGTTGCCTTTTCTACAATATGTGGGATGATATGATCTCAAACACCATCTAGGACCATCCTCTTAGCTTTTTCCATCTCCTTCTTGAAGGATGTCAGTTGTTGCTGATCTTTAAGCTTAACTGTTACTGATTTCACATATTCCTTCAAGTTGTGCTCACTTAGAAGGAATTGCATCCTATCGTTTCAGACACCAAATTTGGAGGCTCCATCTAGTCTATCCTGATCTCTGAGATTTGTTGTGGCCATCTCTCTGAAACTCAAAAACTAGAGAAATAAACTGGGAGATATCCTTTTCCTTCCGAAAAACCAACTCAACCTTCCTCGACACTTCACACTCCCTATTGGAAACACATATATATTCTCCTAGATAATTTTCACTTTCCTATAGCGTCCTTCCTGGAATTTGCATTGCCTGTTTCTCCTCCTTTAGGAAACTCGCTCTAGCTATAAATGTCCATTTCTAGCATTGGAACACACACTGCTAACCCTAAAGTATGCACTGGATGGATTGGACATATTGTTTATGACCTTTCACTGCTAGAGATTACAACCTCATTTCCTGTAACTGGAAAACTGGAAACCCTCACTTTTGGAAATTCCCTTTTTGTGTGATTTTCTCTTCCTATTCAGTGCTAATCTACAAATACAAAACCCTTGCTGCAAAATCAATGTGCTATATTTTCTAAGTGAATCAACTTATCTACTCACCGGAAACCCTCTCTGGTAATCCTACTACTTGTTACTATTGAGTATGAGGAATATCAATTTTTCCTCCACCCTAGATTTGGAAATCAATTTTCTTCCTCCAGCAACTCACATTGCCTAGCTGGTCTACACATATCTAAAATTTTGTGTTTCCTATCTCCCTTTGAAACTGCAAAATTTCACCTCGTTTCACCTAGAGCCACTAATCCAATCTTTATAGCTCTAATACCATGTGAAAATTCCTTGAAATGAAACAACTGGAAATTATTCTCCTAATTTTAACAATTTATTTGTCTTCTGTTAAATTATAAATGACAAATAGTGAATAATTCACACTGCAATTATTCACCAATAAAATATGTTGTGGAATATAAATATGGAACTAAGAAATAGACACACATAATAAAATGAGATTATTTTTCTTAGACAATTGTCCCTGGAAAAACCCTGAAGGGAAAACTGGTGCAACAGACGAGGGTTTTATTATTATGCAACAAAATCAGAGAATTACAATTGGATGCCCAAGTAGAAATCCTCTAACAATTTATTTCCACTAGAAATATACTAAACAATTTTTTTTCCCTCACAGTTACTCGATCTAGACCTCTTTGGCAAACTTGCACTTCCCAGCTATTTCACATTACTAAACTGGAAATGTGCACTACCTACTCAGATTAATTCTTTCTGCCTTCAGAACACCTCCAGGTGAATCATATTTCCTTCCTTTGCCTCTCGAGAATAGATTCAGGCACTATTTTTTGAATCTATCCTCTTCTTGATAAATTGCATCGGAAAACTAGGAAACTTGCACAAATGAATACGACCTCCCTGCCGGATAATTTAACCTCCCTTTCCTCACTCTAAAAGACTCGAAATCCTCTTGAGAATTTCTCTAGAAATTTTCATTGTTGCAACCCTTGCTACTATCTCTTTCCTTGTATTGAATTGTTTCCTGTTGAATACTATGAACTGGGTAATTCGAACTGCCTTGCTCACTTGATGTGTCTTCTCCAATCCCTTCAAACTGCTCTTATAATCTCTCATTGGAGCATCAACGACTAATATCTAATCATGATCGATGGATCAAATTATCTTAGACTCTATCATGTCACTTTTTTGAAAGTCTTTAGAGAAAAATCGATTTTCTCAATTAATACCCATTAATAATTAATTTTCCTAAGTTAAACTTAGGAACTTTTAAATTATTTATCAAATTAATTTAATTAATAGGTTTCTAAGTGTTTTCTCTCGAAATATTTTCTGGGTTTTAGATATTTCATGTTCCTTAGCCTCTTTGACACCTTAGAGGCTAGAACACCTATCAATTTCTACCCAAAAATCAACAATACCCTCTCCAAGACCTGCTAGATTTTGTAGCAATATTCCAATTTGTTACAAGGGGAAACATTTATTTGTAGTCAATCCCTTCCTTTGATAAAATTCATCAGCCAAGTGTCCATGTTCGTTTTGCAATTTTTGAGTCATATTCAACCACCATGGATTATTTCCATTCCATATGCTTCATTTATTATGCCAAATTTGTGGGTTCAAGGGTATTATGAGTGACTAAATAAAAATTTGATTTAGTTGAACTTTTAGTCCTTATTTTGTTTTATTCATCTTCATGAAAATCTTTTAACAATTATGTTGACCATTCTCGTTTTCTATGTTGTCCCTATGGTGAAGTTATTGCAAAAGATATTTATGATGTTGAATAATCATGATTTGAATAAGATTTATCTATTTCATGAATATTCATATTGGGGGCTAAGTCATTCTCAATCCAATTTGATTTTCTTTGAGGAATTGATTTTTTTTCCTTATTCTCCAAGTGATTGAGGAGATTATCAAGCTATTGCATTGTTTGGATTTCTATCTTATCAAAGACAACATCCCGACTAATAATAAAATTCCATTTCCCACCATATAAAAATATTTATCCTTTCTTTTCATTTGAATTACCAACAAGAATGATTTTAATGCTGCAATTTTCTAGCTTAGTCCTTTTCTCCTTAGGAACTAAGGCATAGCAAGTGGAGCAAAAAACTCAAAGACCATTTACTGAAGGTTTAGCACCATACAAAGCTTCATATGGAGTAAGTCCATCTAAGGCTGATGTAGGAGAGCAATTCCTTAAATAAATTGTTGTATGAATTTCTTTTTCCTAAAACATTGTGCTTAACTCCTTTAAGTGTAACAAATATCTAGCCATTCCCATCAATGCGTGATTCATTTTTTCTGTTGCTCCATTCTTTTGTGGATTATAAGAATTGGCAAACTCTATTTTTATTCCATTTTTGCTACACTTATCATTTAATTCATTTGAAGTAAATTCCCCCCATTAGTTGTTCTCAATGTGGCAAACTTTTCCTTGATGGAATTTTCAAACTAATCATTGAAATGCTATGAATTTTTCAAAGGATTCCAATTTCTCCTTTACAAAATATACTCAAGCCATCCTTCTAAAATCATCTATAAAAATAATAAATTATATGCACCCACTGTTGAGCGATAAAAATGTGTCTTTTAACCCCTATTTACCCTACATAAATTATCAATCCAGGTACGATTTTTTATCTCAAGAGTGTACTCAGTCTGAGGCGGTCACTTGTTCAAGAGTAATGTTTGCAGTATAGTGCTTACAAAAGTAAATAAATGTTGGAAACAAATTCTAATTGTAATGGCAAGAAACTTAAACGCTTTGTAACTAAATCATTCACTCAAGAAACTACAACAATCATTAGTTAAGGATGCAGTAATGATAACTCTTTCCCCTGTAAACTGAAGTAAATGAAAATCAATCACAGACAAGACCTCCAATCTGAGAACTTAGAAAACAGTAGTCAATGTTCTTTACAGTTATTGATATCTCAATCCACACTAAAGCAAATTATGGAAATAACAATTCACTAACAGAAAAGGAACAACAACTAAATCTATTGAAAAGATCGAATAACAAAGCTTAATCTACAGGAATGAATTAAGCAACAAATCTTAAATGAATTGAACAAAAATCTTCAACTAATAAAGGAATTGAACAACAATCTAAGAAAGGAACACAAACCGAATTAAATCTACAGAAATTGAACATCAAACTTAATTGAGTGCAAACACATAGCTACCATAGAGTAATCGAATCAGTTAGCCTATTCTAGCATAATGAACATTAACCATAGCTATAAAGGAACACCAATTGCAGTTATGATTGAACAACAGTTAAATGAACAACAATCACAATTATAAGTGAACCGTAGCTAAATGAACAACAATCGCAACTATAAATGAACAACAATATCAATCTGTAAAACAACAGAATCCGAGTTAGACAGTGCAATATTATTTCGGAATGAACAACATGACATTTGAAGTTGTGAATAATAATCTCGTTATCCAAATACGGTTTCGTTATAACAGAGAAATTCAGGGAAACGTTTAGGAACAAAAGATTACTGAATAAAACAAATTAGGAAATGCAAAGGAGATCAAACCACACGACTGTAATCGTAAAATAATGATACAAGAAGCAAGTGATCCACTAGGGCCGGGCCCTTAGCCACCAGGGAAGCACTGCTGTGTTTACTCCAGGATCAGATAATGGAACAAAAACTGCATTATATATTAGTCATAAATGGCAGAGTTATAGCTATCGCTCTTTAGAGAGAGTCGATGATCAAAGTTAATATTACAACAGTAAATTCTACAAATTGACAATGATATCCGCCCCCTGGGCTACCAGCACTATCCCTTTTTATAATGGCCAGGCGGAAGTATCAAGAATACTGATAAGTCTTGAAGTAGTGATCCCTCAGGATCAAAGGATCCTAAGGGATTCACTATATCTTTTATCTTCAGTTATCGTTTTGTCTTCTTGCATTGATGCCGCGTTTTCTCTTCCTTTTCCTGGATCATACGCTCTGATCCTGAGCTCCTCATCTGGATACGAATTTGTATCAAAGGGAAAACAGTTGCTTTTGCTTTGTCTTTTCCTCCTGAATAATGATTTTCCATTTTCTTCACTTTCTGTTATAGAAAAAGACAACAATTAGTCATTTTGCATCAATAAAAAATCTCCTTAATTCTATCGTAATTCTTTAACATATTACCATCTTAGAATGTACGGAAGTTATGATTTAAAGGAAAAGATAAAGAAATAAATGGTAAATACATACCTTTTCCAATGCCCAACACACCCCCTGCTTACCCTTTTTCATGCCCTCATGAAAACATTGTAATTTACATGCAAGGCAGTTAGGGAATAGGCTGGAGAAGGATTTTCATGCAGTGGTCTAAAACCATGATGTGTAGCTAAAACTTAAAAAATATGCCCTATATGGCCTTTAGGAAATTCATATAGGGCCTTATACCCTGGTGCAGGATACCAGATAATCGGACTTTGAAACCTACAACCTAACCAATAGAGGCCTTCTCCCAGGATGAGGTTACTATAGGTAACCAGGCGATCAACAGCTAACTTAAAATTTTCATAATTGAATGGATCTCTGTCCTGACAATTTCGATTGGACGTTTTCCATCGGAGTTTAGCTGCTGCTATGGCAAGGTATTTGATGGATAGGAAGTATTATACCCCTTGCTGGACAACTAATGTGTGAATAGGTCCCAATGTCTCGATCACACCCTTCTTTCTCATTAAGCTTCTATGCTTATTCCACAGTTGTAATGGGTTTCTTGGTTCACCCCTTACCCACAAGTCTAACCCGTTCTCCTGTCTTTGAAAGGTATTATGGGCTTTAAGCTACTTTATCTGGTTAACGACAAAAGAGATGAATGCCTGAAGCTGAATATCACCCACAAAAGGACTAGGGTTCTCTTTCGTTTCACCGTCCAACACAATATTATGAAAATAAAACTCACATAGCAATTGTTGGACTTTCACCCCATAATGTTTACAACAGTTTATAAAATCATCAATAGTTTTTCACTCTATAGGTACCCCTGCCTTGACAACCTTAATTTTTAATTGTAAGTACCTTTCCATAAAAAACAAAGCATAATTTTTGGCATGTGCCCTACATGCTAGAACATCAGTATACAAAGAACATAGGGTATCCATTTTAATCATAGTTGTGTCTAGTCTATTGGTTACCTTTTTAACTTTTTCCTCTGCCCTTTGCCATATATCGAAAGCCTCGCCCTCTTATGCATTGATGTTCTTTACTTGCTGCTGTAACTTCTGATATTTATCCCGAGGAACAGTTTCCTCTGTGAGCTTTTCTATCGTTTGTTGGGCCTGTGCCAGATCCTTTTGAAGTCTCACTATCCTCGGATCATTTTCCATCAAAACATTTTTGGGTTGGAGATCTACCTGGATCTCCTTATTGCGACATCTGGTTCTTATAGTCTGCATTTCCTTCTCATGAACTGTCTAGTCGGTTGTGACGCTAGAGGACAATGCCTCTGTCTGGACGTCCTTATTACAGACTGGTGTGTCTTCTGTTTGGGCCTCTGTGTTTGTAACATCTGCCTTTTGTTCCTTGCGGTCTTGAATGATGATGGGTTTAGTTTGAGTTCTTTTGGTCTTCGTTTTATGGGGTTTTGTCTAGGTGGTTGCATCCTTTGTTTCAGGGGTTCTTTTTGAGATTCTCCCCATTTTTAGGACCCTTATTTGTTTTCTGAGCTGTTTAACTACATTTAGTAGTCTTTGACGTTCCTTTCGAAGCCTTTTGATTTCATTCATTTTCTTTGAAGGAACAGATGTTTCTTTTCTCGGGCTTGGGCTTTGTTCTTCAGGGATTGTACCCTCACCTTGGCTTATCTCCATGTTTTCTGCTTAGAACACTTCTTCAGTGTTCTCGTCCTCCTGATTAGGTTTCTCAGGGGAGGAAACCCTGGTTTAATATGATATTTCTCGGTCGGCTTCTACTTCTACTTATTCTTCGTTATTCATTTATTCAGATGCATTCTCACTATGAGCAGAGTGTTCCTGTGATTTCCCTTCTTCTTCTTTCTCATCATTCAGTTCCTCAGATGCACTCTTACTGTGAGCAGAGTGTTCCTGTGATGGTCCTGCCTCAATATCGAGGTTGAGTGGGCTGTGGGGCTGGATGTACTCACCCATGTTGGCCAAACTTTGGGCCAATTCGTCTTCTTGCAGAGGGTTTTGTAATGGGCTTTCACTGGGTTGCTCTGATTCTTCCCGTTCTTCCTCGCCGGAGTGCTCAATTTCCTCTTCTGGTTCCTCTTCTTCATTTTCTTCTAATTCTTCTTCTTCATTTTCCCTTCCTTCAAGTTGTGGGGGTTGCTCATCCTCTGAGCCATATATCTCCAATGGTTGGCTACTGTTTTCTCGGGGATTTCCCAACATTCCTCTGCTTCTCCCTAGTCTGGCAGTCTGTCTGCTTTTCTACGGTCTAAGTGATGTGCTAGCTGTGCTTTTTCGTTTTGGGGCTGGTAAGGCCAATCCCCCATCTATTGAGAAAACCAATTCTTCCCAACTACTCTGCTGTTGAGTGAGACTATAACTGACTATTAGCTGAATTAAGCCGTGATGATTTACTACCGTTTCTACATGACGAGATTTTCTCATACTTCGAGCAACATCATGCAATAAAGAATTTAAGTATGCGGGTAAATTCACAACACATTTTTGTTTTAATACAACTAACAGTTTGAGATGGCGTGGTCTTACCACGTCTTTTCTACCATCGCAAGTGATGTAGCTTTGCACAATCCTGGCTAATTCTGCCCATGGTTCTCCCAAGGTTGCAGGGAGGACTCCTTTTCCTTTTACAGTAAGGCTCTGTCCTTCGTCCCGGAATATGGTTACAACATCTTGAAGTCTCACTTTTTTCTGGGTCCATACTGGTCCAATAGCTAGCAGTCCCGATACTTCAACAATTATCGCATCTGTTACTGTTATTTTCCTCCCCCTCACCATGGAATGACCTTCCTGCAAATTATGCAGAAATTCAATGGCCACCGTCTCATTAGACTGTTGTAGTCGGTTAAGGTAGGTAATCGATCCTGCTCTCATTAAAATTTAGCATGCAATGTCGGAGATCATTAACACCTATGGTTCACTACGTATTGATCTGCCTCCCATTTTGTTCAATCTTAGCACACTGTTAATTTTTCCAGAGCAAAAACACAAAAATGACGATGGAATAACAAGTTGTTCATATTGGGAAATATCAATACCATTAAACTTGTTATTCCCGAGTTTTGATGGAGTCATAGTACCTCCAAATAAGGAGTTGACATGTATGCCAATGTATTATGGAGGTCACCCACGCCCCCTGAAATGTGATAGGCCGTCCTCGGTCGACAAATAAAGGAGTAGCATGTTGGGCTGCAGTTGTACAGTAAAATAAAGGAACGACGTATATATCCATGATATGATTACAAAAATCAATGGATTACTGAAATCAAGGCTTATGATGGAAATCACAAATAGATATGGAAATGCCGTGAAATGATGCGAAAAATAGAGGATAGGACAATTGACGTAAGTAAAATTTCTTATGCAGTCATTATCTACTTTAACCATTATGATTGATTTATAAATGATTTTTCATGTATAAAAGGCTCGAAAGGGTTATATAACATAATCTTATTTGAAATCAATATAAAGAGATAAGAAAAGGGGTTTATAATGACTATTGATGTATGAAAAATATGACTTCAATACCATCAGCAGAGCTCTGTTGCCCACAGGTGTCCATAACCTTGACAAAGTTGCTTGTTTCACCCTTGGAACCATAATCCTTTGTGTATACCTAGGAAAGTGCGATGTCAAAATGGAGGCCATTGTGCTGGCTTGGTAACTAGATGAATCACAATGCCATTCACCAAGAAGGAGTGAAAGGTGGGCAGGCCAGCTCGTGATGAGATCTCCTGTTCCAAGGACTTTTTTATTTTTCTGATATGCCTCTTGGATCATATCCCTGGTGTGGCGGCCATAGTGGGAATGCCACTCCACTTGCTTCCTTATGATCATGGTAGGCTGGCTCTTGATGAGACCCCCTATCATTGATTTGACAAATCATGTTAGTAATAATATAGATATATATTTTTCTATTTTTTCTTTTCTTTTGTATAGCACTTTCCTATTTACATACAAAGGGTGGCTCAACACTCCTTAGGAGTAGGGATGGTGGAAGAAGTCTGAACATCTCAATAGAGGAAAATATTCCCTTATTCTTATTCAATAATAAAGATCAAAGAGAATTATGAAGATTAAGAAAAAACCAACATGATAAAAATAATCAATCAAATTGGTTTTAGTGAAAAAAAAAGACAGCAAAGTGATATAAATAGTTGTGTCGTTTCCTCTTTTCTCTTATCGATTCAAAGCAATTTCTCTAAAGATAATGGTTTTTCTTTGGTTTGCTGATTTTAGTATCCTCTAGTTTTTGTGTTCTTGCATAAATGTATAGTTATGCCTTAAATGAACCATCATTCAAAAAAATCCTCTAAATGATGAAACACACACAAAAACAAAAAAAATGCACTCAAAAGGTGTTGTTCCTTAGATGGAACAACTGTTGTTCCTTAAGAGGGACAACAAAAGAAAATTTGCATGCAAAAACCGTGGTTCCTTTAAGAGGAACAACAAGCAAAAGGAAGAAAAAAATACACTCGAAACTGTTGTTCCTTAAGAGGAACATCCGTTGTTCCTTAAGAGGAACAACAACTGTTCCTTAAATAGAACAACAAATAAAGCAAGCACGGAATAAAATACCGCTCTTCTAGTGGAATAACCTAAGATCATCCGAAATCGAAACTGATGTTCCTTCAGAAGGAATGACAGAAAGGAAAAAAAATGCGAAGGAGGGCTGTTCCTTTAAAAGGAACGACAAAATAATCTGGTGGAAGTGCTGTTCCTTTGGAAAGGAACGATAAAAATGCGGAAATGTTGTTCCTTCGGAAAGGAACAACAAAATGAGAAAGTGTTGTTCCTTCGGAAAGGAATAGCAAAAAAACGAAAGTGTTGTTCCTTCGGAAAGGAATAGAAAAAATGTAGAAACGTTGTTCCTTCGGAAAAGAACAACAGAAAAATGGAAGTGTTGTTCCTTTCCGAAGGAACAACAAAAAAACGAAAGTGTTGTTCCTTCGAAAAGGAACAACAAAAATGCGGAAATGTTGTTCCTTTGGAAAGGAATAACAAAATGGGAAAGTATTGTTCCTTCAGAAAGGAATAGCAAAAAAATGAAAGTGTTGTTCCTTCGGAAAGGAATGACAAAAATGCGGAAATGTTGTTCCATCAGAAAGGAACAACAAAATGTGAAAGTGTCGTTCCTTCAGAAAGGAACAGCAAAAGCGAAAAGCGATGTTTCTTCGGAAAGGAACAACAAAAACGAAAAGTGATGTTCTTTTGGAAAGGAACAGCAAAAAACGAAAGTGTTGTTCCTTTGGAAAGGAACGGAAAAAAACGGAAGTGTTGTTCCTTCAGAAAAGAACAACAAAAATGCGGAGATGTTGTTCCTTCGGAAAGGAACAACAAAATGTGAAAGTGATGTTCCTTCTGTTAGCACCTAAATCTGCCTTAGGCTGAAAGAAGGAAAAATTCAGGGTAACCACAAACCACTCTCATTCTGGTAGCTAGCCCTGCCAGAACAGGAGAGGGCTCTCCAGGTCACACTCAGTAAAAATACACAATAAAGTCTGAGATGACTCAAAATGAAATACTGATTTTAGGCTAGTTAAATAAATATGGATACAAGAGGAAATTTTTGATAAATGGCTGAGTTTCTGGGATGTATGGGACCAACAAACAATATGAGTAGAGAATTTAACACAAGGGCACAGATTACTTCGTGAGGCAAGACAGGTGGAAAGTCTAGAAATTAAATTTGAAATAATGCGGAATGGAAAGATTGTTTAGGAGGGTGAAAGGGGCATAAACACATGAATCCTTTTCAATAGAAGAAGAACACATAACGTGAAACTTTCCCACAGGCAGAGCAATAAACATGAATTCTACCTTATCTTACTTAGAAAATGTCACTGGAAATGAATATGAATGAACTGCGAAACATAACGAAATACATATGAAACATAAAGAGAACACATTTGCTACACTCACACCACATGAATCTCATGAACTAGAGCATCTGCCTTTCATTAATTCTCTGTCAAAATATACAATGAAGAACTGAGTTTCTCTCCCACAGTCTCCCAGAAATTACAACCAACCCTTTGCAAATGGTTTTACATACAATAAATAGACTATGCCATTGGGAAATTGAACGACCCAAAGTTGGGGAGTTTTTCAAATCATTACAAAATGGAAATGGAAAGCCAACCATTCGTGATAGGTGCAACGTTACAAAAATGACAAATTGCTTGGGTGACTGCTCGCCTTCCTTTGCCACTTAGATAGAAGCCAACCTTTAGTGAAAATACTTTTTAAAATTTGCCTTAGGTGCCAGAAAAATGTAGTGTAAATGAGCGGGCCCACTTGGAGAAAGTCGTGAATCGAAATGTCGCGGAGCGGAAGTGATTTTGGCCTTTGGGTCTCTGTGCGCCGTGCCCAAAACTATATGCGCCGCGCCACTTTGGAGGCGATTTTGAGGTACGTTCTGGAGTCCAAATTATTCCCAAGTGTTCTTGTTAGAAAGCCTTACCTGTCTACTTTCCAACCCAAGTGGAATTTCTGAATTTGGTGCTCATTTTCCCCTCCAAAACTTCAATCTCCCAAGACTGCTTCCTGTATGTCAAAATAGGGGCAGAGAGGTCATTTTTTGAGTGTATTTGACCTCCTAGGGACTCAAAACTTGCCCAAACTTCTTGGCCATGCACCAGAAGTCATGATTTTTCATGCTGAATCCAAAAATGCAAACCTTTCTTGATTTGGAGCTCCCAATCATAAGCGTCGCGACGCATAGTGAGAAAAACCCTATTTTGTTCACAAAAATTTGTCAAGTGACCAAAATTGCCCCAAATTTTTTGAAATTTGGGATGGATGTTCTCTATGAAGTGCTATGATGGGCCATAGAGGCTTCAACCAAGATTTGAAGCTGATCTTGCTCTTTTTGCCTCTTTTGTCTTTGTGTCGCTCTCCTCAATTTCGCCTTCAAACTCCTTATCCGAGCCTTTGAACTCATGTTCCGTGCCCTATAGTGATAAACTATCCACCTCAATATGGTTTTGTCCTTGTCAGCCTTCTCTAGCAGTCTCTCAAGGTGGATGTTGATATGCTCGAGCCAAGACTCTCAGTCATTGTTAATCTCTTTCTCTAATGGAGTGAGCTCAATACTCCTATGTTGGGCAGCTTGGCGATTCTCGTGGATGTTTTGCAGCTCCATGATCTCATGCTGGTCTTCGAGCTATTTTTTCCTCTGCTCCAAATACTTGATAATCCACTTAGCCCTCTCCAAATTCAGAGACAAGGCTTGGATCTCTGTTTGCTGCTCTTGAATGGTTCTCCTAAGTTTGGCACTCTCCACATCTGTATCATCATCATGAATGAGGATGAAGTTGGCCTCTTGTTCACCTGATGGCCCCTCATCATGCATGGGCCTCTTCCCCCTGTCTTGTACCTGTGTTGCCGATGTCAGAAGCGAGGCCCCTTCCATCCCGGGTGGAGATAACACTCGCTTTGCTGCTACAAACGAATGCCTATTGCCTCTCTGATAGGTGATGAATACTGGCATAGTAGTGGTCGCATAGTGCTCATACTGATGAGAAGGACCACCTATCTCATGTTCAACCTCTGATAATACCTGTGAAGTGTTGAAGAGGTCACGGGAGATGAAATCATCCCAA
>APFE030719987.1:0-13794 GCA_000404065.3 Pinus taeda
TATATCACTCCGGGATTCGCTCCCAAATCGGGAGCTTCTGGAAATGGTCGCTCCCGCTCCCAAGTAACATTGCCCAAGACTACCACCAAACCTAGGGTGGTTCTGAATGATCCTGCACTGCAAGAGCACAGAGATCACATGACGACTTATGCTATTATCTGTAAGTTTATGGGCTTATGGCCCACAAAGAAGAATCTGTATATTTGGATCAGAAACAACTGGAAAACAAAGGGGGATATAACACTTCATCTAGGGTCCAAGGGCTTCTTCACAGTGGTTTTCAACAGCCTAGAGGATAAAGACAGAGTTTTCGAAGGTTGACCTTATTTCTATGCTGCTGCAGGACTCTATATGCGACCTTGGGTAATGAACTTTGTCCCGGAGCGGGAGACATTCACTTCGATCCCGGTATGGATAAGACTTTACTCCCAACCTCTAGATTATTGGCTACCTGAATCCCTAAAAGCTATAGGAAATAAATTAGGACATCTTCTAAAAATTTCAGAGGCAACTCTGAGAGGGAAATATACTTCCTTCGCTCGAATATGTGTGGAAATGGATTTATCGGGAGCTCTCCCGAATGAAGTGGTCTTAGAAATATATGATGAGGAATGGGTACAGGCGGTGGACTATGAACATGTCCCTTTTAAGTGCCAGAAATTTCATGAACACAGACACCTTTTCAAAAATTGCCCACAAAACAAGCGGGAGGAGAATCCAAGGACCAACATACACAAAGATCCCAAAGGATTCACCAAGATAGGAGGTAGAGGGAAAGGCGGCGGAAGAAGGTATCAGAAAAAACAGAATGATAACAAAGTAGCAAGTCGCAATAGTTTTGAAATTTTAGAAGAAGGGGGGAAGAGTGAAAAAGATGTTACTCTGGAGTCTGGACAATCATCCTAAAGAGACAAAAAGGAAGACAGCATGGAAATAATACAGGATAACAAAAAACTACAAGAAGACATACCAAACAGCATGGAACAAAGCAGGGATCAAGAGATGACCCCTAGTGAAGCTGGGACTAAGGACCAAGAGCTATATGAGATACTTGAGAGGGAGAATTTTGATCTGGAGAAATTCTTAAACCAGGGAACCAGCAAAGGGATAGACTCCCTACCACAAGAGGAGTTTGACAGAGTACAACAGCTTTTCCTCTGGCGATCTCAGATAAAAACCTCAAGAAACAAAAGAAGCCATGAAAGCCAGGATCAGGGAGGGGTCAAATTAATGGAGGAAATATCAGGACACTCGGCTAGGAACCCAGGCAGGAAAAGAGGCAGAAAGAGTCAAAATGCACTGCTAATAGAGTGTGGAAAGCTCATGATCAACTCAAGTAAGATGAAATATCTTACCAGTTACTCATTCAAAAACCCATCATCATGAAGCTCACAACATGGAATATCAAGGGTCTAGGAAGTAAAAGAAAGTAGAGGAATCTCAGCAGCAGAACAAAAGAAGAAAACCCAAATATGGTGTTCATACAGGAAACAAAATGTTCAATAGATAAAGTCTGGAAAATAGATAGTATGAATACCTAGAAGTAAAAGCCAATAATACAGCAGGAGGGATTCTCACTCTCCGGATTCCCCAGAAATTTGACATTTTGGATGTGGAAGCATCTAGGAACTATCTTTCAATGTTTATCCAACCCTTAGGTGAAAAGGATATTTATATGGTTACTAATGTCTATGGTCCTCAAAATCCTGAAGATAAACTCAAGCTTCTCACCTCACTGGAGGAGCTTAGATGGAGACACCCAGCAATACCCTGGATTCTCGGTGGAGATTTCAACATGATCAAATCTCTTACAGAAAAAAAAGGAGGCACTAGACTAATAGGCAAGGATTCTATTGCCTTTCAGAACTTCCTCATCAATTTGAAGCTAGTGGACTTAGAAACAGCAAATGGGATCTTCACCTGGAACAATAAGAGGGGAGGAGCATCACAGGTTGCTTCAAAACTAGATAGATTCCTAATCTCAGAGAACCTCCTCCTCTCAGGGCCTAACTTGAATGCTTTTATCTTACCTTTTGGAGGGTCGGACCACTGGCCAATTCAACTAGAAGCTTCTTTATTGGCACTCCTAGGAGCAGACCCTTCAGGTTTGAAAATGTTTGGCTTACTCACCCTAATTTCATATCCAACATTGATAAGTGGTGGAAGGAAGATTTACCGATTTAGGGCACAAAAATGTTCATGTTGCAACAGAGACTCAAGCACATCAAGACTAAACTCAAGGATTGGAACAAAAGGGAGTTTGGAAATATTTTTAAAGCCAAAAGAGAAGTGGAACAAAAGCTTCAGAATATTAACCAAACTCTTATAAAGGAAGGCTTCACTGAGGAAAGGAAATTGCAAGCAGACTCACTACAACAGGAATGGGACACCAGATGTCAGCTTGAGGAAATCTTCTGGAAGCAGAAATCAAGAGTACAATGGCTCAAAGAAGGAGAAAGAAACACAAGGTTTTTTCACAAATCTACCATGGAACACCGGGCCCATAATAGAATCACAAAGTTCACAGATCCGCTAGGAAGAGATCTCAACACACACAAAGATATGGTGTCCGTTCTGGTACAACATTTCCAAAAAATAGCAGAGGAGCCTATCTCAAATAGATCGCAAGCTATCAAAAAATTTACAAAGCATATTCCAAAACTGGTGTCCAGGGAAGACAATTTCAATCTCAACAGACCTGTATCAGAAGAAGAGGTAAAAGAAGTAATAAATGAGATGCACAATGGGAAAGCGCCTGGATTGGACGGCTTTAACGTAGACTTCTTCAAAGCAAGCTCGGAAATAGTCAAAAAGGATATTCTGGAAGTGGTGGAAGGACCCAAGGATTTCAAAAACAATCCTAAAAGCGCTAAACACCTCTTTCATTGCCCTCATTCCTAAACAGGATAAGGCAATGACTCCAGATTGGTTCAGGCCCATAGCCCTTTGTAATGTGATATACAAAATCATCTCCAAAGTTATTGTAAACAGACTAAAGCCCCTCCTACCAACACTCATTTTGGAGGAGCAAACTAGTTATGTGGAAGGAAGGCAAATTCTTAACAACATCATTCAAGCACATGAAATAGTCCACTCTCTCAAGAATAATAAGCAAGCAGGGATGGTCATTCAACTAGACCTAGCGAAATCTTATGACAAACTGAGTTGGTTATATATCAAAGAAGTCCTAATTGCTTATGGCTTTGACCAGAATTGGATAAGATGGGTTATGGCTTTGGTTACTTCAGCCAGCTTTTCCATCCTCCTCAATGGCTCTCGCTCCAAATCCTTTCGGCCCTCAAGAGGCCTCAGGCAGGGAGATCCGCTTTCACCATTTCTTTTTATTCTCATGATGGAAGGATTAGGCAAAGCAATCACTTCTGCCAAAAGCGAGGGCACAATCCACGGTCTCAAGCTTACCCAGGAAGCGAACACGTTAACTCATCAGCAATTTGTTGATGACACTATGTTACAGGGCATACCAACGGTCAAAGAAGCCAAAGCCTACAAACAAATCCTGCAGGATTTTGCTTTAGCGGCCGGTACAAAGGTAAGTCTCTCAAAATCTAAAGCGTTTTTTTTCAATACAAATATTGCAATTCAGAGAAACCTCTCCAGAATTCTTGGATTTCAGAGAGACCAACTCCCCTCCAAATATTTGGGAATACCTCTCACTGACAAACCTCAGAGCAAGGAGGTTCAGGAAACTTTGATCAATAAACTAAAGGATAAAATCTGCAAGTGGAAAAGTAGATCTTTAAACCTTGCTGGCAGGCTCGTTCTCACAACGGCGGTCCTGCAGTCTCTTCCAATTCATATCTTTTCAGCTCTTCCAATTTATATGTCCCAGCAAATTAGGGACATGCAAAGAGACTTTCTATGGGGAAAAGGTGAGGAAAAGAAGAAATGGGAGCTAGTAGCTTGGGACAAACTTTGCATGCCCAAACCTCATGGGGGTCTTGGTCTCCATGACCCGGAAACTCTTAAAAAAGTTTTGGGGGCCAAACTTTGGTGGAGATGGCTGAAGGAATCCAGCAACCCATGGGCCAAGCTCTGGAAGGAGAAATATGCAAAAAACTGGAGAGAGGGGGACTTAATCAGAATGACAGGGCACATCAGGGATTCCCACAGAATAATGCTTGGGAGAACAGAGCTTTGGTTCAGAATCACAACTTCTGGGAGATTGGGAATGGAAACCTTGCCTGGTTTTGGGAGGATAACTAGCAGCAAGAATCCAACTTAAGTAGAGAAGGATTGGACATTCTCAGAGAGGAAACTGTTAACAAAGGAATAAAAAAGGTTAGTGACTTTTGGGACAAAACTAGAAACAGTGGCAAGTGAAGAACTTGGAAAGTACCAATTAATAGTGAAGAATCTCCTCTGAAGACCCAGGCAGAAACTCTTACCAAAATCCTGGAAAAAAGGAAAATTTTGATCTCGTTGTCCCCAGATCAACTCAGATGGGGAAGAAGCAGTGAGCACAATTTCAACCTCAAAGAAGCCAAAGATGTGGTCACTGGATACAATTTTTCAAACCCGGATAACACTTGGAAGTGTTAGCTCCGCTGATAAAGGGATAAAAAATGGATTCAAAACACTCCCAAAGTCTACAAATCTGCTTAAAAACACACCAAGGGATCCATTCATGCTCTTGAAATCTTCATTTTTGTCAAAGGTCATCCGCCGATCGAAATAATCGCGGCTGGAAAGCCCTTGGAAGGGTGGCAACACACTATCGAGAGGCTTAAACACTTCAAAAGCTACAAAGAGAAAAACCTTTACACAAGCGTAAACCCAACAATGCACAGTCACCGTTCGAACTAGCCGATCAATGGCCCAGATCTAATCGGCGGATCGCAGATCGAGAAGACCAGGGGGCAGGGCCTTTACATTTAGCGATATGCAATTGCGATCAAATCACATCCCTGTATCGCATCGGCGGAGGTAAGCTAGCAGGGTAAACGTGGACCAAGTGCGACTACGATTTGCAATTAGCGATGAAGGATCGCTATCAGAGGGCCCACTTCGCATCGCAGGATTGCAAATCAGCGTATCGCATCAGCGCTTCACCAAGGGTCGGGGCCTTTCGCAGATGCATATTTGCGATGCGATAACCGCACCCGACGGTTATATAACACTCTATTGCATATTATTTAAGGTCCGTGCCAAGGCCGTTTTCAGTGGTTTCTGGTGCATTTTCGTTGCATGAGTGAAATACAAAGGGAAACCGGGTTTGCGATATGCGATAAGACACGTACCCAAAAGGGTCCGGGAAGCAATATTTTATTAAGATTGAGGTTCGCAAGGGCCGCTTTTTCCCGTTTTTTAATGTTTTTCCCACATGGCAAAATCCACGGAAAATACACAGCAGCGGGCTTTGTGTGACTGGCGATGACAGTGATGGGCGGGAACTGGCAGTATTGCAGCGTTTTCGCTGTTTATGACCCGAACAGCCACAACAACATAAAAACATTCATGGCTATCATCTGAAAGGGACCGGTGCAGGGATTTCATAGGCACGATAGCCACTCCATTGCAGGTTCAGGCGGCAAGCCATCCTTAGAGGAGTCTTGCAGTCATGATACATACCAGAAGAAGGATTTGGTAGAGAGACAGCGGCCGACAAACAGAGCCTGGAAAGGGAAGGAGAAGGGCCACTGCACGCCTCAACTCAAATCAAACGAAATCATGGAGCATTAACAGTCCTGCCAGCGCAGCAGTCATCCTAACACACATGATGGGGCATCTTTGGCACGAGAGAGCTCCCAGGCATCACAGCAGGCTGCCCAAAATATATAAATATGGTTATTCCTCTATCAGAAGAGGAAAACCTCCGAGCCAAGCCTGCCTATTGAGGGAATCAAACGGTTAAGGGACAGATCAGACAAGTCTAAGACTCCAAGCCTTCTAGAGAGCTCAGGAGCATTGTAAAGGACCTATAAAAGGTAGAAAACTACATGTAACAAGGGTTCAACCTCTGGAGACTATTGAGACTTTGCTACTCAAGCTTCTCATCTTCATTCTAGCAATATAAGCTTCTTTTACTGTTATATGTTCAATTTCCATTTCTACTCTGTTCTAGGCTGTGCCTGTTATGCATTTGTTCATGTGCTCTTGATATTTAGCATTAGAGGGGCTGTCATCCCAG
This sequence comes from Pinus taeda, assembly GCA_000404065.3. NCBI lineage: Eukaryota > Viridiplantae > Streptophyta > Pinopsida > Pinales > Pinaceae > Pinus > Pinus taeda. Next base: position 6,149 of record APFE030719987.1, read on the forward strand.
CTCTGTGTTGAAGTCTAGTATGTATCATTGAATGTGTTATGCAGATTTCTGTTTATTTAATGCCAAAGAGCTGTCATCCTGTCTGTGCCTTAGGAAATAGATTTGCAGACCTTTATACTGGTTGCAGTCGGCCATCACATGGTCTTGTGCATCTGCTGTTGTGGTCAGTATTCTCCATATTCACCTAATCTACAAACTATTGAGCATTAGTGGTCTAAAGCCTTGTAAAACTGAGGGTGCTCATGCATGTTCTGAGTAAAAACAGAGTTGAAATGGTTGTCTGGATTGATCCAAACCATCCTTCATTCCAATAGTTCAGAGAACAATATTGAAGATTATATGTTACCAGGCATCTCCGAGCTGCAACCTAGGAGAGTTTCCTAGAGTGCTAACAGGAAGGACCTATGGAAGCACCATCATTGGATGAAAATCAAGTTGTTTATGTGGATGGTTCATCACAAGAAGATTTTGACTTGGGAAAATCTCAAAAAGAAAGGTTTTGCAGGACCTTCCAGATGCCAGTTATGTGGTATCCAGGAAGAAACGAGGGATCACCTTCTCAGCCTCTGCACTTTCACCTCTACCCTTTGGAACTGGGCAGCCTGTATCCTTAGACAAACTGACAGAGATGAAAACAACATCTCCAAAACCTTAAAGAATTGGAGGAAAAAACTCTCAAAGAATGAGACTGTCAACTCAGCTTGGACCTGATCCCAGGCTTCCTTATCTGGAACGTCTGGAAATAACGCAATAACAGAATTTTCAAGGACAAACCCAGCCTACCCCAAATCATCATAAATTAGCTCCTCAAGCAGCTCAAAGAGACTATTAATACTTTTCAGAAGCACCCTACTGAGAATCAACATTCTCATCAGGATGCTCGAATTCTTCTTCCTTTGGGCCTACAGGAGATGGTCCCTCAGGGCTCAATCCAGATTCCTTCTCGCACTACTATGAGGCAGGACTTCTAGCATCCCCCCCCCACCTCCTGGGTACTTAAAATTAAACACAGATAGAGCCTTGAAAGGTAACCCAGGGGAAGCAGCGTATGGGGGTGCCATCAAAGATGACAAGGGGAATTTAATAATCATCTTCCACAGCTACATAGGGAATGCCACCAACAACATGGCGGAACTTATGGCCATAGAACAAGGCTTAGAGATTCTGAGAAATCTCAAGATGAAGAACTCCATAATAAAAGCTAATTCAGAATTAACAATCAATTCTATAAAAAGAATAGCTAATGGCTCAGACCCTGAGAAATCTCGCACCACTGGAGACTATTGCAGGTTTATCGGCGCATTCAATCACATCTGAGAATCCTAAGAACCCTAAGTTTTGCTCATGTGCGCAAAAATGCCAACAAAGTAGCGGACCGGCTGGCAAATGAAGGGGTGCTCTGCAAGAATGATTACAGTTTTTACAGATGGGAAATGATGCCTATAGGGAATTTGAGAGAAGAATGCTACAGTCTGGCTCGTGCTGACAATGAACTTTTTCTCAAGTCGATCAGGGAAGAGGAGGGCGGACCAGGGTTCATCTAGCCTCTGCTCCCAATCGCGATGTTTTGAAGACTCTCTTTTGGATGGCAGACGACGAAGTTCAAGTGGTTTTCATTCACAAAGGAATTAGAGGCAAAGTGATTTGGTGGTTTATCGCACGCATCCAAGCCCTAAAGTGCTTTTAAAAGGTTTCCCTCCGATGCCATTCATCTATCAACACGTGGTAGCAGGCGAAGAGAGAATACCGCCCATATCGCGCGAGTTATCCTCGTGCTTCTTCTCTGTGCGATATTCTCCTCAGCCATCGGATTAGGGGAGGGAAGATCAACGGTTCTAGTACGTCGAGCTAGTTCGAGGAGTTATCCTTTGTGCTCTTTGAGTTCTATGTGTTGGCTCCTGTATGGCAGATCTCTCAGTTGCATGGGTTTTAACCCCCAAGGCGAACCCGATTTATTCTATGCTTTGAGTCTATTCTCCTTTTGTGTACGGGAGTTTGTTTTTTAGTGGGTTGTTTGTTTTAAGGATTGCAGCCCCTTGTTAAGGGTTTGGCGGTCCCCGGCTATGCCTGTTGACTATGTACGGGACTTGTAACATAGTTTTGTAAATTTTTTAAACCTTTGAATGAGAAACGAAAAACACTCTTTCTTTAGCAAAAAAAAAAAAGATTATAAGAAAACATAAATCGAAAGAACACATAATAATAAGGAAAACATCACAAGATAATGTCATGATAAGGAAAATTGTTTTAAATGCCGCCTATATGGATTTTCCAACACCTCATTGTTTTGGAATATGGAGAATTCATAGCTACCAAGAAATGCTACATGCATGCTATGAAAATTTGGCTAACCCCGAATCCTACTGCAGCCACTGATTTAGTTTCTTCTATTTGTTAAATGAATTGAACAAATTATTTACTGTGTTCTACCATAAATATTGAAACTAATACATTGTAGCCTTCACAAATAAAATTCTATGGAAGAAAAATAACCCTGGAAGAATAGATGCACACTCACACAAATACACGGTTATTTTTGGACTAAGTGCCTAGAAAAACCCAATGCGGGAAAACCGATGCAGCAGCTGAGGGTTTTAATATTATGCAGTAGTAAATGTGAGTACAAGACTATGGATGCTCAAATCTAGCAATCCATACAGAGAAATGACTGACAATAAATCTGGTGAGAAAAAGCTCACTCCCATAGGCAATCTAACACTAACCTTGGCTCATGTTGAGCTGCTCTCTGTTGCCTCTATGCAGTCACTGTGTCAGCCTACGCAGTACTACGTCCCACAACTCGGAATTGCTTCCCTATCGCTATCTAATCAGCTGTTGTGTGGAAGATGGATCCTCCTGGCCTCCGGACTCTTTCTCCAACTTCTGGCACTGAATCACTGCTTCTCTCGAGCAAAATATGGAATCCCCTCTGAAGCACTGCACTACCTTTGTGTGGCTCTACACTGCCTCTCTATGGTACTCACTGCCTCTCTGCAATGCACTCATCGGAACTAGAAAATCTATCTCTGGCCTTACTATCCCTACCCCTCTCTCACTGCTTCGAGCTCACTAGCTCTCTCTCCGACAACTCAGCGTTGCTACTTAGGAAATCGATCTGCGAGTGAAATCGAACTGTTGGTGTGTGTGTTCTCCAAACCACATCGAGTTTCTTCTTATAATCTCTCCTTGAGACATCAAAAACCACGATTAAAACTTAATAGATGGCTAAGATTAACTAGAACTTGATCCAAGTCTTCTTCTAGAAGATTCTCATCGTGACTTAATTAATACCCTTTAAGTAATCATATTTCCTAAGTTTAGACTTAGTAAACATTAAAAAACGATTAATCATTTTAATTAAGTCGTCTCTAGGTGGATTTTCCATAAACGATTTATGGGTTTTGGAGATCTCATGTATTCTAGCCTCTCCACAAAATTTCAAGGCTAGAACACGTTCGATGCTACAAAAACTAACACTACCTCTTAGTGAGGAATGTGTTCTAGTGCTACAACCCACTGAAGCAATGCCATATCTCTGCACCATCTCCTGTCACGTTGCTGATGTTTGGCTACTCTACCCACCAACTACTGCACAACTCTGATATGCGCTGCATTTGTGTTGTTGGTGACCCTGCTAAATTGCTGCCAACTAATGCAACTCCCTCTCATCTACTGCAGATGCAACTGCAACATCTGCAGCTAAGAAATATCCAACACACTGAACCAACTGTGGTCAGTGTGATGCATCTATCACCTGAGTCCTTACTGTTGCTAGACTTTTTGCGCTATCAATGAAGCCTTTGCGCTGCTACTGACTTTGCATTGTGCCAACTGCACTGCTGCCAACTCTACTCTGCACTGCTCAATCTTAGTCCGCTTCTAGCTATTGCATCTGTCACTCTGGCACCTAACTGCACCAACTATCACTGGTCCATCCTGCTACTACATACTATGGGATCTCGTAGCAAGGTATTGATTCATGAGGTGGACCTCCTCAAGAATCATGCCCATCTTGTAGCTCTCTGAGGCTACAAAACAAATAAACACACCTCACTCCTGGAGGTATATCGGTGATCATGGAAAAGTCTTCCTCCAATCTGGAGGACAACCTGTCGATCTCCGCGGATGTAGCCTACTGATCATGCTTCTCCTCTTTGTCCTTCTTTCTAAGAGGACATTGAACATTGTAGTGACCAAGTTCACCACATCTGAAGCATTTGACCTTGGAAAGGTCCTTCTTTTTGTGTTTCTCCTGCTGCCCCTTTGATGCGAGGGCCACATTTTCTTCTTCCTTCACATGCTTCGTCCCACTACTGTTGTTGCTGCCACTGATGGTGTTCTTCACCAAATCTTACCTCATCTCCTCCTGCTACAAATCATCCCACATCCGATCCCACTCTGTAAACTTGTCTCTGCCCAAAATATTTTGGACGAAGACCTGCCAGTCTTCAGAAACGCTATTCAAAGCTAATCACACCAATTCTATAGGTTGGGGCATTGACCCTACTACAAACAGTTGGTCTTGGACATCCTGAAGCCTAGTGAGGAAGGGGTCTATGCGTTGCCCTTTCTGCATATTGGTACATCTCAGCTTCTCCTCAAGATACATCTTTCGCTGCTCAGAAGATCCCTGGTATAGCATAGCAAGAGCTTCCCACATCTCCTTGGCAGTATCTTTGCCAGCTATGTGAGACACCACATGATCTCCAACCCCATCGAGAATCAACCTCTTCGCTTTCGCCATCTCCTTCTTGTAGGTCTTCTGCTGATCGAGATCCTAGGGAATAGCTACCATGTTATTAATGTAGGCCTTGAGATCGTATTCATCTAGAAGACAAGAAATTCTTGCCTTCCAGATCACGTAGTTGGAGGCTCCATCCAACTAATCCTGATCTCTTAGCCTTGTTGATGCCATCTCTGCAAAAAGTCGAATTCCTTCTCTTCTCCTCTGCGCAACTGTTGACTGGCTCTATGCACTCCCTATTGGAGTGGGCAAATCTGCTCACAACTACTGCTGCTCTACAATGAGAAATTGTACTTCTAGACTAGAAGTTCCTCGAGGAAAGAATTCCCTCAGTGTGTGCTCTTCCTTCCTCTTGACGCTATTTTGCACCAGCAAACCGCTGCAAAATAACTGCGTCCCAGCTGAAGCTCTTCTCTGCAAGGAAAATACTGCTTCCCCCTCTGCCTATGGTAATCTTTGATCTGGAAAATTTATTCTCTGTCGACTCTCTCAGACAAATAAACTTTTCCTCAAAAACTAACCCTTCTAGCCAAGGGACTGCGGTGCCTCTGAGGGTTTCGAACTGCTACCTATGCAGAGCTTCAAAATTCATCTTCCCTTCTACAACTGAACTCTCTGGCTTCTATTTGCCCTCTGATACCATGTGAAAATTTGCCTAACCCCGAATCCTATTGCAGCGACTGATTTAGTTTCTTCTATTTGTTAAATGAATTGAACAAATTATTTATTGTGTTCTACTGTAAATATCAAAACTAATGCCTTCACAAATAAAATATTGTGGAAGAAAAATAACGTCGGAAGAATAGATTCACACTCACACAAATATACAGTTATTTTTGGACTAATCCTTGGAAAAACCCAATGCGGGAAAACCGGTGCAGCAACTAAGGGTTTTAATATTATGCAGCAGTAAATCTGAGTACAAGACTATGGATGCTCAAATCTAGCAATCCATACAGAGAAATGATTGACAATAAATATGGTGAGAAAAATCTCACTTCCACAAGCGATCTGACACTGACCTTGGCTCAAGTTGAGTTGCTCTCTATTGCCTCTGTGCAGTCATTGTGTCCCACAACTCGGAATTGCTTCCCTCTCGCTATCTGATCAGCTGTTTTTTGGAAGATGGATCCTCCTGGCCTCTAGACTCTCTCTCCGGCTTCTAGCACTAAATCACTGCTTCTCCCCAGCAAAATACGGAATCCCCACTGAAGCATGGTGTTGCCTCTCTGTGGCACTCACTGCCTCTCTGCAATGCACTCACCAGAACTGGAAAATCTCCCTCTGGCCTTACTATCCCTGCCCCTCTCTGACTGCTTCAAGCTCACTAGCTCTCTCTCCGCCAACTCAGCGCTGCTACTCAGGAAATTGATCTGCCAGTGAAATCGAACCGCTGGTGTGTGTTCTCCAAGCCCCATCAAGTTTCTTCTTATAATCTCTCATTGAGACATCAACGACCACGATTAAAACTTAATTGATGGCTAAGATTAACTAGAACTCGATCCAAGTCCTCTTCTAGAAGATTCTCACCATGACTTAATTAATCATATTTCCTAAGTTTAGACTTAAGAAACATTAAAAAAACGATTAATTATTTTAATTAAGTTGTCTCTAGGTAGAATTTCCATAAACGATTTCTGGGTTTCGGAGATGTCATGTATTCTAGCCTCTCCACAAAATTTCAAGGCTAGAACACATCTGATGCTACAAAAACTAACACATGCATGGAACTCTTAGCATGTGGCCCCTCTTGATATCTATTTCCCATATTTGTTGGTTATGAATTGGAACAAAGGGGATACATCACCTCTGTTGTTAGTTCTTGTTTTTTATGGGTTTTCACTGCATAAAGGAGGGCACATTCCACGCAAACCCTCAAATCTATTCATGCACCTACTTATCAGCAGTTATGGGTATAATTTTCAGAATTCAAAAGGGCACACTACTTTGCACAAGAAGACGTATTAGAATACTTCATGAGAGAATGAGGACGCATTTAGCTGTCAATGATTTCTTATTTGTTGTTTTTATCACATCGAAGTACGTGTTGTTACCCTATTGTTAGGCCCATTCATGTGTTGAGTTTACATCCTGTGTGAAGGCAAGTCAACTAGGGAGGTTGATCGTCATTTTAGCACCTAAAGGGAGGCACAGTTTAGGCCTACAATCAAATTCATGTATACCCCTACTTTTCAGTAGTTGCATAAACATTTTCAATAGCTAGTAAGGATGCAACCATTGGAATAGTGGCACATCTATACTGGATGGCATGCATGGTACACTCACTTTTAGACCTAATCGCATAAGGGAACATCCTTCAAAAAGATCTATGATCTATTGTAATATCCCTTCCAATAAAAATCTACTAAGTGTCTTTCTCAATTTTTGCAAATTTTGGATAGAGAAAATTTTGGCTACAAACTTAGGAAAAGTGGGTGAAAATTAATTAATTTAATTTTGTGTGGTAGGGGAGGCCCCAAACATTAGACAAAGGGAAGATTAATCACATAGTGGGATGTGGGGATTGGTGGGCTCCAGTATTGCAGCAATAATGTTGCAACTCCTGGGACTCCCTTCTTTACTTTTATCAACCCAGTCGTTCGTAACAAACTTGGAAGCGACGATGCTATATGCACAAGTACTAGCTCTTGCCGCAGCTGTCACTTGGTCAGCTGGCACAAGTCCGCTAGGGGCTTCAGCCAACTTCTATGAGCTCTTAGAAGAAGCTTTCTAATTGATGGATGAAAGCTAACTCAAAGGAAGCTAATCTATTTGCGAAAAGAGATTGAGAGACTGAAGGAAAGCGCAAACCCTAGCAAACCCTAATTCTACCAGCTAGTCCTACTGATGCAAAGATGAGAATGCAAACTACTGAAAGAGATGCCATTACTTCTATGAAGGT